>CM060959.1:120387639-120575139 GCA_030765055.1 Mantis religiosa
TCTCACTCTCACTCTCACTCTCACTCTCACTCTCTCTCTCTCTCTCTCTCTCTCTCTCTCTCTCTGTGGTGAGATGCAGTGATTCCCCCACCTACTACACATAGTGGAGAAAGAAATAATTTATTTCAGCTTATGTATGCTCCGAGGAGTTAAAGTTCTCTGTGGTGTACTGATTGTTTCGCCCACGTTTAGAACACTGTTTTCAGACTTTCAGTGAGGTGAAGTAATAAAGGGAATGCTGCAGTTTCCGTTGTATTAAACCCCTCGATACACTTCACTGCCTCTCATATAAGCTAGTGAAAATAAAATGAAATGAAGGCAACTGCAGAACAGACGAGGTCAACAAAAACATTGAAGTAGCTGGGGAAAAAATGTGAATACAGTTTGGTGCTAAACCTCGTGTATTACATTCATTTGACTAACGATACATACGAGGGGGTGTCGTAATGTTGTAATTATCTCCCTTTATAACGTGTGATAGACAGCTTGTGTTGATATGTAGCTGTTAGTTCTTCTCCACGTAGTCAACATCTAGATTTACACATTTCCCCAGCGTTTCTTGACCTTCCGTATGCCTTGATTGTAGAACTCTGAGAATTCTCTTTAAACCACTTCAATAATGACGTCATTTGTGTTGTCAAATCGGCGACCACGCAACGGATTCTTTATCTCCGGGAGCAAGAAAATGTCACTTGGTTCGAGATCGGGCCAATAAGTTGGATACTATAAGGTCTGCAAGACACACTCCCTTGTTTTGTCATGTGCAACTTGAGTTGAATGAGCTGGTGCATTGTCAGCCAGAAGCCGAACAGCTTTGGAGAGCATACCGCGCCGTTTCTTAATCAGAGCTGCTCGTAACTTGTCCAGAAGTTTGCACCAGTATCTGTCAGTGACGGTTTGATCCTTGGCAAGAATATCTGTAAAGATGACTCCACGACAGACCCAGAAAACTGAAAGGATGACCTTCCCAGCTGACGTTGCACCTTTGCCTTTTCGGAAGGGGGGATTCGGCAAGTTTCCATTCCATGCTTGTTTCTGGATCATACAGAGAGATCCATGATTCACCCACGGTTACCAAATTTCATATTTATCCTGTTACAACAATATCAACATCTGTGTTGAAAGGTCACGCCGTGTTTGCTTTTGGAAAGGGGTTAGCAAACGTGGAACCTACCCTGAAGAAACCTCAGACATGTGCAGTTAGTCTTGAATACTTTTTCGCACACTGCCATAACCAGATGTGTCTCTTTCATGATTATTTGGATGGTTGCTCGTTTGTCTTCCAGTATTAAACATTCCACTTGCTTCATTGAGACACATTCGTCTGTCATTGACGGTCCACCAGTCCGTGCCACATCTGTCAGGGGCATGTGACAGTTGGAAAGTTCCTTTTCCATCTCAATATAGTGTCATACGATGGGAAATCATTTCCATAAACAGCCGTCATATCATCATGGATTTCTCCGGCAGGTTTGCCCTTCATATGCAGGAACTCGATCACACTACGAGCCTCAATTTTCTCCATCTTACCTTCAGTGATTTCTGGCATTCAATGTATAAAAAACCACAAGAATTGGACTCAAATCACGGAAGCTACCAACATTACGTCCCGAGGGATCAATGGATACACTGAAAAATTTTCATCACTCTAGCACAGGAACTATCGGGTGATGATGAAAACATTAGAACACCTCCCGTATAGGATTATATTGAATATTTGCACAAAAGTTAATTCCTCCATCTACTTCCTGTTAGTAAAGATACTTATACCTGAAATACTTTAATTATATGTTTAGCTGTACATAGAAGGGGATACAGAAATTATAATAAACAGGCTAAAATTCAAGAAACGAGTATGTCAGAGCTTTAAAAATCTGTGGTTGTATCAACTTACAGAGAGAGAAGGTTTCACGAAAACGCTTGATCCTTGCTTCCCGAGTTCGATAACTGCAGCGGTCCACTATGATTATGGATTTCAATGTAGTTCTCGACGGTCAAGAACACGGGGATGCTGGAATACTCAGGACTCCTCTTATTTCTTTCCTTTTTCATGTTATAGGATGCCGCTGCAGCTGCTTGATGAGCTATCCTAAAAGCATGTGCAGAGGTTTGCAGTTTAGAAATAATTCTCAGTCCGCCAGAGTGTGAGCCCTCACTCCTGAGTAGAGATACCGCAGGTTCTTAATGGTGAGGAAGCTATGAGCCGCCCTCCAGCGGCTTGGGCAGGTCGCCTTCTAGACGAGTTGTTGAGCCAATATACGATAGGGAGCTCTCTGTACCTCTGACGTTTACGTTGTCTGTTTCTGAAGTGGATATATCCCCTGCGGTAGCCTCACATTCGTTCGTACCGGGGATGCGTGTACTAAACTTCCAATTGTGGTGGCCCCTGCGTCCTCTAATCTACTCCGACCTGCTTTATCGTCCTGAGTAGGGCAACATACAGCAAATAAAGAAAATTTAGAACCAGTGCCAACTTAACAATTTTAAATAAAAATATACTAACAAGAAGTATAACGAGACGGGAAGATTCCACTTCGGCCTTCTTGGACCTTCTGTATCTGTAATCCTGAGTTATGATAAAAGATAGGTCAGTAGATCCGGAGTTTACAGCAGACTGAAGATCTGCAACGTCGGATACAACCCACCTCCTTCAGGCTTGTACAACAGCCTCCCACAAAAGAGGATATGTGACACAAGGACGTTTCGTTTTGGAAGATGGAGTTATTACAGTACGTACATTCTGATTTTTGAGAGAAGATACCTTAAGGTCATCAAGCAAGCGACACGAAGGGTAAGAAGTGAAGGTTACTGCTCCGGAAACGTAAACAAAGTTAGCCGGATTGGATACACTGGTGCATCACATACTCCTCAGCTCAGTTATCGCTAGTTGTATGGGAAAACAGAGTTTGCTTGAGTATTCAGTTGCGCTGTGTATTGTTAGCCTACTTTATTAACAGCAAATTAAAATACGTTTTTATGGAAACCAGACGTAGTGGGGTAGGATTAGGAGTGGACCGAGGAATCATGGCCCAAGACAAAGATCAGCTTACTGATGGGGTGTTACATGGCGTAGCCAAGCTAGAAATTTTGTATGTTCCCTTAGAGAATTCTTAAAACAAGAAGATGAGAGTTTGTTCCTTATGAATGAACCGCTTATTCCTTTTATCCAAAGATGGCAGCCCCATGTCAGTAGATATACTTGCACGTAAAAGAATTCCTGTGGGTAAAAATTCCGGCATATCGGTGGCGTTGATATGAACATGTCAATTAACAAAGTCATTAAGAATAGTATATTGCGATACTGATATGGTGAACACTTAATATGGAACGAGGAAAGATTTCAAAAAAGGAGCAGCTTGGACCAACATTTTGAATTCTCGACATTCCTTTATGTGCTTACTGCATGTGTATTGTACATTATTTTTGGCACAATGTGTATTTAAATCTGAATTTTAGTAGTTAAAATATTAGCTAAAATATTAATAAATAAAATTGAAAATATATGTTAGATTTTGGAACGTGCATCACATATGTGTTTCTCTGGAGAAATGCTTACCGTACTAGTGCAGGAATGTCAAATTATGATGCATAGAAACGTTAGCGGCGTAACAGGAATTTTTGTACGTAGTTAATTTATCTTTGTCTTCATCAGCCGCTCGGATGCAATTCGGGACAGGATTTCTATGCTGGACGCACAATTCTTTCCCTTCTCGTGTGAGTTTTTGCGGCTATTTCCTCTGGTCCCCAATAGTATCATGTTATTCTAAATAAGTCATTAGACATCTGGTTTCAAGGCGTGGTTCGGAATAAAGAAGTCAAATTCTGTAATTGGTTATATTTATACAGATTCAAATTATAACTTAAAATGTTCTTGATCTAGTACCAGTATTCATCACAATCCACCATTACAACAAAAATCTCTTTCTGTTTAAAACAAGATTATTGGTTTATCGTCACTATTCAAAACTGAAGAACGTATCTTCCTCCTAAAGATTATTGAATTATCGTAACTATCGTTACTTCTACTTAATTTTGTGATTGGCCGATCCAATGGCACGTCACCACATTACGTCATATTACGTCATACCATTACTACTTCGGCCAATCACACAACTACATATATTTTATAAATTCATAATTCCTTCATAATTCCTCCGAACTGTTACAGCGGTAAGTATGAAATATTAGTTACATAGTGCAGAAATTGTTTAACCTAACTCACACATGTGAAAACACTACAGCACAGTGAATGTGTGAACAACTTATTTATTTTTTAAGGTAGGCTAATACAGATTAACTGTGCATATTTTTGTTGAGGTAAGATAACTCGAACCCTTGTTTATGTTTCGAGTGTTGAGAGGATAAAGAAAGGGGATCTGCTGGGCAGCATTGCAGGACCCTCGTGGAGAAATAAATGACCTGCACGTATGAAACTGTATGTTACAAATCTTAGCCGGCAAGCACACTGCTTGCGCGAAGTTCACTGAAGTTCCCTCCACATACGCCTTATATCCGCTCTGTTCGTCACAAGTACATCACTTTTTTCCCGGTATTTTCCAGTTTACAAACGAATAACATTAGAAAAGATTAGTTTTTCTTGAAGCTTTTTTCAAAATGCAACACAGTATAGAGCACAACAAAAATGTATACACAATACGCATTTGCTTACACCAACTTATAATGAATTTGTAAATTAATTTGAACCTAAATTTCCTGACATGCACATTCTAAGTATTAGTCTGTCAATAAAATCAGAGAGATCGTATCAATTCGCGATAGGAAAAGAAAGCTAAAGGGAATTGTGTTGAAGATATTGGACCAAACCGGAGAATGATACATATAAAGAATTGAAACAAAATATTGGGATTCTACTTCGGAAGCTGAACAAAAGCTTGTAAATGGAAATTACCTCAGAAAGTGACGTAGATATATTGATGAACTTGGAGCCAACTGATAAATTATCCTTTATTGTTATACTGGTAATGGTTCGATTTGAACTTCGATTTGAAGTCCATGTGTTAGCGAAGAACAGCCGTGTGAGTGCCAGCCAGGTGTTGAACTGTACCCGGAGGCTAAGGTACAATTATACAACTTACTTTGATAACTTCAGAGCTTTAATAAATCTGTTATTCACACTGGCAGCTTACCTGCACAATTACACTTAATTTAAACTTCCTCGAAATTTAAACTTTGTACACATTATAACTTCACTCTTAACACCTGATATTACACGATTTTAAACTGCATCCGGGAGCCAAGACACTTATAAATCACCGTGCAGGCTCTGTAAAAGGAGAGCCCCGACTACCTTTTCTCGTCAGCTCGGAGAGCTGTTCGAGAGAGGAACCAAAGCAACCATCACGCGCTCACACGGAGAAAAGGGGAAACACAAAACAACTGAGGCACACGCCTCGTAAAGGAAGGGTGCAATCAGCACAGTGTATATCTGTTGGTGTAAAAATCATGAGAACTACTTCCAATAAAATCAAAGTGTTCCAGAAATATTGCACAGTACCGTATCACTTCGCGCCCATGTGCGTTCGGAATGACAGTAGTTACCGCTGGGTTAAGTATAATATTAATATGTATTAATAATATGAATATACATTGTCAAAACAAAACGCCCGTATTTATTCAAGCCAGCCGCTTAATCGCTTCGTTAAGTATAACATTAATATACATTTTCAACATCAAAGTCACATTTTTTGAGGCAAGTATCACGTAGCACACTATTAATATCCGAGAAAATTAGCCGCTACTTATGTATTTTTCGTAATATTTAGCACGAGACTTTGAGGCGGTCCGGCCCGTAGCGAACCACGTCTAGCTCTCCCTTGTGCTCAACGACTACAATTAAGGATTGGTGGCGTGCGGAGGTTAAGGAAAGGGAGATTGTGATCGGTTCGAGGTGACTTGAAGCTCCCGCGTGAGAACTCTCATCTGTACTTCAGGAGTGGGTGCGTCCTGACTGGTTGTGGGTAGAATGATGACGCCTCGAATTTGGTAGAAGTTTATTGTTGTCCTTAGACTCCTTTGCTCACCATCGTAAAGTCGTCGGCGGTGTGGTTGCTGTGTTTAGTGTCACGGTCAATATTGTGATGTGAAGCACGGTGGTAGTAGCACTGCGTAGTCGAACTAGATATATTTATCGCCCTCCCTATATGTTTGTCTTTGTGCTAACTCCCACTGGAGAGATTGCTAGATATTGCACTTTGTCTCGGTGCATGGCGCGGAATTTACTTGTTAGGCGGCGCCGAATACGCGTCCGTCTGACGTAGAACTCAGGACCGAAGTGTTGTTACTAGTAAAACCTACTTTCCGCCATCACTTTGAATTACCCCCACTCTAGGTATTTCTCGGAGTTCGCAAAATCACATGAACAAATATCAGTTTTTCATTGGCTGGTGCCTATCCCCACTTGAGATCAGTGTTCAGAATTTCCATTTCGAATCTAACATTAGAGACGCTTTCTTTAACGATCCGCATTAAAAAATTTATGCGGAAGCATGCGTTCTGAGCGACAGTCAAAGTTTTGAAGCCTGTTGTCAGAAGCACGCATGGGATTTTAACAAAGGGTTGATTTCCCACTGGGTGGCACTAAATTTGAATTGAGGGTAAAACAGGAAATAGAGAAGGGTTGTTTGTTTACAGGGATTGCAAAGGGGGTTTACTGACCTTCGCAGAGTGGCCTTGTCACTGTGGCGGTCTCCGGAGAATATGCTAGCATTATGACATATATTTATTCTGATATACGTCATTTAGTTATATTTATTCGTTTGTGTTAATGTCTTTGATATCAAGTTATATGTCATCTCAGTGTTCCTAGGTGACAAGAACTCCGTCAACTTTACCAATGCCAGCAATTTCTCCTTAACATGACCCTTGTGGAAACTTATACTGCTACTCTGCAGCCATGTTATGATGTCACTTGTTTGGCTTGCGTTCTAGCCTCACACTGTGGTAGAGGGTCCATCACAATAACGCTATTCGTTTGTAATTTGGGGAATTGAGGAAATTTTCGGCGGATTGCTGACCTCACAAGCTCATCACAGACAACATCCATCACTGATCTGGCACGTGGTCTTTTCTTGCCGGGAGTTGAAACTTCGCCGAATGTAGCTTTTTGCTTGCGTGCGCTATAAATGCTGGAAACCGACACACTGCTAAACTCAAATGTTAACTTGACAATTTCAGCAATAGCAATTTCTGAAAGTTTTTCACTGCACTTGTTAAATACGTCCAATATTATCTTTTTATCACTTCGTAACGGCTTTCCGCGCGCATGTTTAAAAATATATGCCAGTTCCGCATTGATTCACAACTGGATACGGCTGTCAGCATCAATATGCGCGCGCAGCATGATTTACCTTAATTACAAAGTAACTTAACTAGATATTACTAATTTTTTGTGGTTAATATATGCTGAGTACGCACTTGTTGTGTGCTTTATCAAAAGGAACTCAATAACCTACAACTCAGTAGCAGAACATTTTCAAGGAACTATTTCCCGGCGGATGTATCATGGAAATTTTGAAGAAGGTGTGCTACGATCAACGATCACGTGGTTTTGCTTAAGTATACTTTATTCTTCCGCTGCAAGCAGTACAGATATAGGACATTGTGTACTTTTCTTAGAGCTTTAACCCGTGTTGCAGCAACGTCTCCTATTTCTGCTCACAAATTATCTTTCTACACTTTGAACCAAGGAACTTGAATAGCGTATCCACGTCGAGACTTTTCTACGTATTTTCCTATTAGCTTCTTTGGGGTGGAATATCCTCCTTCGTAAAACTCATAAATGTTTGGCATTTATTAAAGTCGTCCAACTGTGCAGTACACTCCTGCATGTTATGTCTTCCTCCGCGAGCTGAAGGTATTATGTCTGGGATGGCAGTCGACGTGACATTTGTTTAAATGTGTTATGTAGCCAACATTCCTGTGCAACAAACTTGTGGGGTCGCGAAATTTACTTCTTCTCACGTTTTTCATTTATTTGTTTATTTACCTTGGTAAGAATTTGGAACATCTATTCTATTCTACCACACAATAAGAGAATACGGGCCTAGAGATGAAAGGATCTAACAATATTAAAATGAATAGACCTAGTTCAGTATACGGTGCAAATGGCACAGAAAAGTGTAACACATATATTAAATGTAAAGGTTGCACAATAAAGGCATTAAAGCGCGTTATCCGTATGCCTCAAAACATTTTAACTAGAGATTAGTCCCTAGCCCCAATACTCTAAAATGCTTATGTTAACTAATTATGATATATCCGCGTATTATATGGGACTATATTTAAACCTAATTTTATTTCAGTTTGAATTGTAATATCCTGCGGACAGGTTGATGTTGCACGAAATTTTAACTATGGGCTACAATAATTTTTGAATAACGATAAATTCACACACACAAACACACACAAACACACACAAACACACACACACAAACACACACAAACACCCACCCGCACGCACACACTAAATGATAACAACGAAAGCTACAACCGAATTCCAAAAGGTGCCATCAGGAAAAAAATACGAGAAGAAACACTCAAAAAATGGGAAACAAAATGGCAAAACACATCGAAAGGCCAAGAGACAAAACAATATTTTCCCACAGTAGCAAAACGATTAGAACGAAGTCTTAACATATCAACAAACCTCACTACCATTTTAACAGGTCATTGAAGGCTTAAAGCCTATTACAAGAGATTCAACATAGTTGATGGTGCTACATGCACCTGCAACAGAGGAGACGAAACCACAGGGCACATCCTGTATGACTGCATCAAATGAAAGGCCAAAGGCAAAACTAAGGATGCAAATAAGCAAGAAAGAAGGCAAGTGGCCAGTGTATAAACCAGCACTTGTGGGACAATATCTAAGGGACTTTAGTGAATATGTCAACACAATGAATCTATAAATTTCTGAATAACTAAATAAGTAAATTAATTCTAAAAGAGCATAGTGACTGTGTGAACACAATCTAAAAACACAATAATTTCAATACCTCAGTTAATATGAACAATCAATCTGAAAGCAAAGCAAACCAGAACATGTAATATTACAAAGGTAATGGAACATGTGGATGAATAAAGCAAACACACACACAAGAATTTTTAGCTATGCACTCATCTGACTTCCTATTCTTGCTCTGGTAATATATTTTCAGATCTACTAATCATCAGTCATCGGAGTCATCAGTCTCAGCCAAAAATACAACGAGAGTGTTACCGCCACGCCACTGAAAATGTTCGACACAGTTTCGAACGAAACGTCTGGAAGACTATTTTCCAATAGACCACGGCCTACAAGCCCGGATAGTCATCATCTATCAAATAGTTATAACGTCAGTATGTTCTTTGTATGGTCAGGACATACTATAACAACAAACCAAATAAAAACCTATTGAAAAAAGCTATTACTATTTCAGACATTAAATCCAATAACAAGGAATATTTCGGAAACGTTGAGCTCTGTACGAAAATAAAAATGTGTTTTAACAAGAGGTATTTAAATATTCTTAGCTTCGTGTGAACGCTGCGTCATTTTGCTTAGGCATGCCATCATTTCGCTCCTTTAGTCGTGAGCTACTTCTAGGATCTTGTCCCTAAGGACAAGAGTATAACCATAATTGCCTGGTTTAGTGTGGTAATATAATGTATTACTGGCGCTACTTCACGTAATATTTAGTGTCCGGAGACAGATATGAAGTTTTGAAATAGGTTGGAATAAATTTTTCGGTTGTGTTCACCAGAAGGTCAAAAACTTCTTGGTTCACTACAGTACGCTGCTTTAGGATTAGGATTAGGATTTCATTACGAAAAGGATTCGGTACGTAGGCCACCATGCTGGTTCCCTGGTTGGCGGTCCCGAAATGGTCCCAGCAGAGGAGTGGAGACCGGCAATCAAACTATCGGAGGAGGAATTAGTTTCCCTCAGAGCATATCATCCTGCCATGCACAGCCGAGACACCCGCCGTCACTTACACCCCGAAAGAGGCCACCAGATAAGAGATTATATGAAATGATAGAGATGAAATGGACAGAAAATTCGGTGGGTGTAATTAACCTACCCAGGATTCGCCAAGCGTCCCGGGAAAACCCTAGAGAAATCCATGGGCCAGATAGATTGGCCATGGAAGGCGAATGCAGGCCTCCCGAATGCAAGCCACAAGCGAAACCACCTGTGCCATTCTGCTCGATGTACGTTGCTGTAAATAAACTGATACCGGATAAAGCAATTGCTTCATTTGTACCGACAGCGAAAATTTGTCGAAAATCCCAACTTCAATGTTTCGAATGTTTTGAAGTTATCTGTCAAATCTATGGTTTATGGACTTCCTTAGCCAGCAGGCGAATTACACAGAAAAGATGCTTTAATTCTAATAGTTTAGAATGTACGTTAGATTTCTACTCGTTGCACTCTGTATTTTATTCTTCAGCTAAGACTAAAGAGGTCGTTTTCGTTACGCGAGAAGCGTCTGTAGAAGTTGTAACTCTGTTTTGCTGACCTACCTCCATCTCCAGTAACAGACATTTAAATTCACATCACATCCAAGCCTTATTTTAACACGAATATGTCATGCCCACTTGCAGTGCAACTCGCCCTTTAGGTGTCATGATAATACGTTCAGTTTAGCTCTATTTAATTTGTTAGAAACATCCCCTTAATTTTTTTGTTGTAATTTACGTCCTCCAACACTAAGTCATATCGGACGATGAATGGAATGGGTGAAATGATGCTCAAATTAGCCCAGGGTCCATAGAGCTTAGAGTCACCCAACATTCGTATTTTAGGATAAGGGGAACCCCCGGGTAAAAACCTTATCCAGCTAACTCATCCTGACCGGGATTTGAACTCGGTACTTCTTGAATAGGAGGCAGACACGCTGCCACCACGCTACCGAGGCGGGCATAGTCAGAAATATAATAAATACCAACCATGTCTCGGACAATAAACAGTAAAATAACGGACCACTGAAAGTTCAAATAAGGCTGTACAATTTAGGTCTTTCAAGATAATTTGTGGTATTTTTAAGACCAAATACTTTAAAGAAGATAACCTGGAATATCACAAATCTGTTTCTACATATATCCTATCAGTTCTTCTGTACTATTAACTTTATTACTTCCTTATCATGGCAGTGTTGATGACTGCGTTTGCTAGTTAAACTCTTGTTTCTAAGTTGGACATCGTTCAAGCACACAACACGTCCTTTAAAAAGGTCCTCTTACTCCAGACTATACCTTAGATGCATCGTTTTCGTAAAGTTATCATTCTGTCGAAATGACGCTAACTACTTTGAATGAAATAACATCTTTAAAATGTTTTACATGCTCCAAGTGGGCTTTCAATTCCATCCGATTTACTCATGTGAAATTGCCAAGGAAGATGTTTTACGTGGTGGGTTTCCAGGCTGATGCACAACCCCCCAACTTGGAGGATCGGAGGGGCTCTTTTAGGGTCCTTTTTCCCTTAGAAAGTTGCCTTCTCCTCGTCTAACGAGATTTCCTTTCCCGAGTTTATTTCCAGAGTTAAACTTTTACATCCCTAAGAATGTTCACACGTACAGTGAAGCTATATGCGAGGATTTATGCAAGAATGATCAATTCCAGATTGAGGGTATTCATGAATGTGAAAATCAGCGAGGAAGAGAGTGGATTTAGCCTTCTTGGATCTTCCATGGGCAATGGTATTACAATGAAGTTTATAGACAAACATTGGGAATTTAATATAGAAAGCACAGGGCTGTTATAGATTAGGAATAGGCTCGACAAAGTAAATCGAACTTTAATGTGGGAGTGAATGCAGAAAAGAGCATAATCGATACCTTTAATAAAAGCTATTGACAATTTATATGAATATACCAGGTGAGTCAGCTGTCCCTGATTCCACATTTTATACTCCAACTTGAAAATATCGACGCCATTACTAGGTTGTACCCTCGTACTTAACATGGATGTGGAACAATCAGTGAAGTTAATACAAATATAGATGTTATCACATCCCCTGTAGTATATTCGTAATTAGACAGCTGACGGTTGCACGTCTGCAAATTTTCACTTGAACCATCGAATACTGAATGTTTATCTCAGACGTTACTCGGTAGCTCAGTTGGAGCGAGCGCAGGACTGCAATCTCATTTGTCTGCTGTGACGCTGGTTCGAGTCCTCTGCATAGGTATAATATTTTTTACCCCCATTTTACTCCCCATTTGCAAATATTCTGAAAATGTTATTTTTATTTTTCATAGTTTTATTTATGTTTTATGGCAGTTTTTATGTATCTTTATTGGTGAACTAAAAGTAGAGAGTTGTTTAAACACACATATAGGTAGGTGCAATTGAAATAAGGAACATCTATACACATTTGAAAACAGAAAACATGGAAGTACACTATCAGAGTTTAACATGTAAATTAAACACAATTTTGCTGACATAGAATTATTGTGGTATTCCCCCAGGGGCCTACTGCGGTAGGTACGGGAATTGGCGATCTCGGGATGTGTTGCGGAGATTGTATTGTATTGTATTGTGGAGAGCTGTGCAAACCTACTGGTGGTCTGCTCTCCGCAATAATAAACTTAGATCTGTGAAAGAACTTCCGATTCCCTGGGTTACCTCCTGTCGTTCATCTCGTCGTGGGGAGGCGACTTTTGCTCGGTTGCGCATTGGGCCTGGCGTTTTACTCATAGTTTTCTATTTAGAAAGGAGCCTGCTCCAGTCTGTCCGTTTTGCAACGAAGCGTTGTCTGTCAGACACGTGCTGCTAGAATGTTCCTGCTTAGAACACCTTAGGACGTCTCGTCAGCTACCGACCAGCTTTGGAGAAATGCTAAGGTATGACAACAAAGTAGCGGAGAAGCATTTTAGGTTGTTTTCTAGGTTAGAATTTAGCGAAGGGAATTTCTGGTAGTTTTTTATTTGTATTTCTTTTTAATTTTTTGATTGTTTTTGTTATGTAAATGTATTTTTGTATGTTTACTTACACTTGTAGAGATTTTTAGAACCATATAAATCTGGGTTTTGCCATGACTAATTTTTAGAGGGCGCTGATAACCGCTGCAGTTGAGTGCCCTTATACACATCATTTACTGTATTGTAAATATGGTTTCAATTTGGTATGTTCTGTGGCGCTCCAATGATCCTTTCTGTTTGTTCTATTTCTGGATCACGACTCCTCTAACGAAGCAAGTGCTCAAACTGATGACCTTCTTGGGTATTGCACGCTCTCAATAGCTTTGTAATTAAATTACTGTGAATGTGATTTCCAAATTTTAATAAACATAAAAACAATAATTACAATGCTGAAATTCGAACCTGTGTTACTGGGAATTAGGGTACAGGAGAGGTCTAAATCACATTGAGCTATTTCGAGATCTGCCTGGAAACACGTTCTGGGTTCAGTAATACGACTTGTATGCCTGTCGATATACTTTTGCCACCTCGCGAGTTGTGCTTGATTAAGCATTTTACGACATTTAATCATTTGTTGGGTGTTTTAATATTATTACATAAATGGCAAAAGCTCTTATGCATCTTAATTGAGTTCCACGAAATGTAGTTTAAGCAAAAATGTAAATAAAACGTTGTTTAATATATGTCGGTTTTGACTGTACGGTTGAGGCGTGTCTGATTTTTTCCTAATTTTTGGCAACCGACCCCTTCTCTTAGTACAAGAATTCGTCATTCTTTACCTGACGTTAGTGTACACATATGAATTCATTTTTTTCGGGGCGTTTATTGAATTACTTTGCCATGTATACTCTAATAAAAAGTTTCTAAAATTGCCTGGAAAACGGAATTTCCTCTCAGTGAATCAGTCGTATATTATTGAGATGCACTTTAGCGAGCAGTACGTTTTGTTCCTTAGAGTGCTATTTCTCTGAATTTTGTACATTCTTTTTTTCTAAGAACATCAAGCAAGCACTTTAGTAAGCGCAAAACCGGACTGACTAATGCGCACATGTTTAATGGGTGGCCTACCTTCCAAACAAATAAGGCGCGGCTGACTCACGTCGTATAGAGGAAATAACGGAATAAATGAAAAGTTAACAAAGGAAATTATAAGTGACCTAGGTTTAAAACAAAGGTGTAGCCTTTCCCCAACGCTACACAATATATATTCAGTAGAAATTAATCTTTCTTTCACACTGGCCGTGTGTAAGACGCACAATGAAAGAGTAGAGTCAAACTAAAAAGTTCAATGCCATAGCCGGGATCTGAAACACTGGTCCTGCAGTCTCAGTCCGGCTGCTCTTAACCATTAAGGTATGATGGCCAATGTCACAGAATGACATTAAATTCAACAACTGGTATTTTTTCCGGTAAGCCAAGTAGGAGTTTTATAAACACATGAGACAACTACATTAATGGTGACTTGTTGTGCTGTAAGTACTTTAAGGCCTGGGCTTTATAGTTCGGACCACTATTAGGTACAATTAATGGAAATGATTTTTCTTTCTCACTAGGCAATATATAATACAAACAATGAATATTGTGAATACGTGTAGCAAACACGATTATGTCGTCCAATTTTGCTTCACCCCCAGTGAAGGTGAGTGAGTGAGTGAGTGTGTGGTGTTTAAGGGCCCATCGACAACAAGATCATTTGGGCCCCAAGTCAACACTAAAACCTAAAAGCTATAAAAAATTAGCTAAAAAGGTAAAATGTAATAAAACCACTCAACTGTTAAAAGGACATTCAAACCATCTAAAACTTATAATTTAAAATCTCTAAAATTAATAAATATAAAATGCAAGTTAGACTTGTTTGTTAAAACCAATTTTAAAAACAAACCGCAGAACCTTATCCACGGCCACTGGGTCGTTCCCTAAAATACCGTGCAAGTTTGCTCTTAGGCCCAAAGACTGGCGAACGCGGGTGTATTGCGGGCAATCCAGCAATACATGCCGCACGGTGAGAGGTACTGCACACGGAGCACACACAGGGGCCGGTTCCCCTCTTAATAGATGGCCATGCGTTGCACGTGTGTGCCCAATTCTCAGCCGGGTGAGTATCACCTCGGCCCGCCGGTTATCCCTGCAGGAAGTTAGCCAGGGTTGTACGCTCTCCTTTATTGCCCGGAGTTGTGTGCCTTCCAAAGCTGTCCAGGATTGCTGCCAAGCAGATATGAGTTGGCGACGGAAAAAACGTTGCACATCCTGGTAAGGCACCGTAGTTATTAAACTCCGGGGCAAACGGCAAGCGGACTTAGCAGCCGCGTCCGCCTCCTCGTTCCCGGAAATCCCAACATGGCCTGGGGTCCAAGTAAAAACAAAATTGTATCCCCGACCGAGCATTTGCGAGATCTGGGTCTGTATTTTTAAAACCAGTGTGTGAGTGGCAGTGTGCTGTTGCAAGGCCTGAAGCGCACTTAGGCAGTCAGTGCAGACGATAAAAGAGCCAGGAGCTAACTTGCAAATAAAAAGGAGCAAATAAAAGATGGCATACAGTTCTGCGGAAAAAACTGAAGTGGAGTCCAGAAGGCGAAATTTGTGAGCCTCACCGTTAACGAAGAACGCGCAACCCGTAGCGTTACCTAACTGAGAACCGTCTGTAAAGACCGGAACATAGTTAGGGTAACGGCCCAGTAATTCGGCAAAAAGTTGTTGGAACACAGAATGTGGAGTAGCGAGTCTAGAGTTGTTTGAAAGAGCGAGATCGAACTGTGCACGATTGAGCTGCCATGCAGGATAGGGGCAGATGGACGACCTCTCCACGCGAGGAATTCGGAGGCCATGCGAATGTAGTAGATCCCGAAATCTTATTCCCACGAGGCGGGTCCGAGAACCAGGGCGCATATAACGGTGGACTAAATCTGGACACAGAACTGGTTTAAAACAAGGATGATTGGGATAACTTGCCAACTTTGAAACGTATGAGCAGAGTAACAGCGAGCGACGAATATGGAGTGGAGGTTCGCCTGAGTCTGCATACAGGCAGTCGACTCGACTGGTGCGGAAAGCTCCTGTGGCAAGGCGGATGCCAGTATGATGCACGGTGTCTAAAAGGCGAAGTTTAGAGGCGGTCGCTGCGCCATAAATAAAACTGCCATAGTCCAGCTTGGACCGAACCAGAGAGCGGTACAGCCTCAACATTACCGTGCGATCGCTCCCCCAACATGCTCCAGGTAATACCTTCAGCACCCGAAAGAGAACGATCGCAAGAGGCTCGAAGGTGACGAATGTGGTGCTCCCAATTGAGTTGTCGGTCCAAGAAGAGGCCCAAGAACTTCAGGTGCGAGACAAATGGCAGGGATGTGCCGTTCAAATGAAGATCAGGAGGCGGGTGAATACCTCGTAGGCGGTGAAAGTGGATACACTGCGTCTTCGCAGCTGAAAAACGGAAGCCGGTTTAAAGCGCCCAAGCTGCTAGCTGGGTAATGGTCAGCTGCAGTTGGCGCTCAATGTGATCTATGTTGGCAGACCTCTAATAAACTGCGAAGTCGTCAACATAGAGGGATGATGGAATTCCACTTCGAACGGCACTAGTGATGCCGTTAATCGCTACGGCAAAAAGGGTGACACTCAAAATTGACCCTTGAGGTACGCCGTTCTCCTGTATCCGCTCCCGTGATATCGTGTTTCCTATGCGAACCCGAAAACGGCGAAGTTTTAAAAATTTGCATAGGAATTCGGGTAGATGACCACGCATGCCGTAACCATGTAGGTTACGGAGTATGCCGTACCGCCAGGTGGTGCCATAAGCCTTCTCCAGGTCGAGGAACACGCCCAAGGCGTGCTCTTTCAGTAGAAACGCATCGGAAATATACCCCTCAAGCCGTGTTAGATTATCGACACTTGAGCGATGGCGACGAAAACCGCATTGCAAGTTGGACAGATGGTTATGGTTTTCTAGCCACCAATTTAACCGAGCGTTTATCATTGGCTCGAAGGTCTTACACATGACACTCGTCAGGCAAATGGGGCGGTAGCTAGATGGTAGCGTGCGGTCCTTTCCGGGTTGAGGGATGGGGATGACAATACCCTCTCGCCAGGAGGAAGGGAAAACCCGTTCATGCCAAATGCGGTTATAGATGTTTAAAAGGAAACATAGCGCCTCAGATGGAAGATGTAGCAGCATCTGTCGGTATACGTCATCGGGACCTGGAGAAGAATCCTTTGCTAACGCCAGAGAATGGGCGAGCTCGGCTGCGGTAAAAGGTTGGTTGTACGGCTCGGTGCAGTCACTATTACAATTAAGTGGTACCCGCTCCGCCTTTTCCTTAATAGGCAGGAAGAGAGCGTCATAGCCGGCAGTTTGGCTCGTGGCAGCAAATGTGGTAGCTAGGGCTTCAGCTATGTCCTGCTCGGTGGTGCACATGGAACCGTTGATGGCAAGGCCGGGAATTACCGTCCGGCGATACTTGCCATACATCAGCCGAACAGCTGACCATGCTTGTTGGGTAGAGCTGCGCCGGGAGAGCGAAGACACATAGGCTTCCCAGGATTTACGCTTTGCGTTGCGCAGTATAAAGCGTGCCCTAGCGCGAGAACGTTTGAAGGCGACGAAGTTCCCTTCCGTCGGGTGCCGCTGAAAAATGCGCAAAGCACGTTTACGTGCTTTGACAGCCAAACTGCATTCCTCGGACCACCACGGTAGAGGGATATGACGTGATGTAGGTGAACCTCGAGGAATGCTGGATTCTGCTGCGAGCAGGATCGAGCAAGTAAAATATTCGACCATTTCATCGATGGTGTCGAAACTATCGTCGATGAGGTGTATGAGGGATTGGAATTTTCCCCAGTTAGCTTTGGAAATATTCCAGCGAGGATGTCGAGAAGGTACACATTGGCGGCCAGAAAAATGAATGTTAATGGGGTAATGATCACTGCCAAAGAGGTCGGAAAGTACTGACCACTCAAGTAGTGGTACTAATGACGGACTGGAGTAAGAAAGGTCTAGTACGGAATGTGTACCATAAGCGGATGATAGGAATGTCGGGTCACCAGTATTTAGCAGAAGCAGGTCAGATTTATCAAAGACGTCTACGAGGAGACATCCACGGGCGTCATCAGTGTCTGATCCCCAGAGCGTGTGCTTGGCATTCAAATCTCCCACAAGGAGTAGTGGTGAGGGGAGCTGAGCCAATAGAGCTTGAAGATCACGCTCTGGAACTATACTGAGCGGGGCAGGTACATGTTGCAGATGGTAAAACTGATGCTCTCCAACTGTATCCGAACGGCCACAGCTTGCAATGGTGTGGTGAGAGGAACGTTGTCGGCTGAGATGTTAGGCGGCACTAAGGTAGCAACGCCACCGCTTGCACGCATACCTGCTAGAGAATCGCTTCTAAATGCAGAGAAAGAGTGAAGGTGTAACGAGTGATTGGGATGTAAGTGGGTTTCCTGGAGACAAATAATTGATGGTGACCGTTGAGAAACTAAATGTTGTAGGTCTTGATCACGAGCTCGAAAACCATTGACATTCCACTGGATTATTTCCATTTAGAGTAATTTAATGGCCTGTCTTGACTTTTTTCTTGACCTTGGCTGATTTGGGCCCTACGATTCGAAAATCGTTAGCCTCCTGTGACTCCGCTGATGTTCGGGAGTCAGAACTCCTATGGCTCGTAGAACGAGACCGGGATCTAATAGAAGGCGAGCGACTTCGCGATCTATGTGGTGGCCGGGATCGGTTTTTCGCATTTACTACGGGATGGCTGTTACCCGCTGATGGCTTGGTGGCTGGAGTCTGTACGGTTGAAGCGGAGGCTGTGCTGGTGGATGTACAAACAGTCTGAGACGTGGGTTTAACGGCTAGAAAGTCTGTCTGCGTGGATGCGTGGGCGACAGTGACGTGTTGAACAGCAACAGTGGTATTAGGAGTACGGCGAGCTGCTGATGCATACCCAGTAGCAGTGGTAGCAGGCTTTAGTTGCTCAAAGCGCCGTCGTGCCTCTGGAAAAGTCAGGCGTTCTTTTACACGTAGCTCCTGAATGCTTCTTTCGTCCATGAATCTAGGGCACTGTCGCGAGCTGGAGGGATGACTACCGCCACAGTTCACGCAACAAGGTGTTCGACTGCAGTTTGGGTCTTCGTGTGTCGGTAGGCCACATTTCTCACAAAGTGCAGGATTGGTACATGTGACCTTAGTATGTCCGAACCGCTGACATTGGAAACAGCGCATGGGGTTCGGGACATACTGCCGGACGCTAGCACGTTCATATGCGCAATAGATGAATTCGGGTAACTTTGTCCCAGCAAAAGTTAGAAAAACCGTACGTAATGGGTACTCTTTGCCATCCTGTTTTCGTGTTAGCCGGTACGCCTGACAAACAAGTTGATCAGAGAGGCAACTTACAATTTCTTCATTTGCAAGACCGTCTAAGCTGGAGGTGGTGACTACTCCTCTGCAGGTGTTGAGTGTTTTGTGTGGGGCTACCCAGATCGGGTAGGAGCCCAACAAAGTCGCCTTTTGCAGTTTTCGAGACTGGTCTGCATTTGTGCTCTCCAATAGTAGGGTGCCGTCTCGGAGGCGCGTCGCATTTTTAACAGGGCCACTGATCTTATCTAATTCACGCTTTATGTAAAACGGACTGATATCCTTAAACGTTTTGCCATCACATGCCAAGGTCATCACTATATACGGGTCGATGAAAGAGGTTTTGCGCGGATGCATTTTGAATAGGACCCCCATCCGGAACCGTCGGCGTCAGCCTGCCATCCGGGGGTTAAAGAAAGAAAGACACCGAATCTTCACGGTCTGTGCCGTCATGGGGACCCCACCCATGACCGATCTCATTTGTACCTCAGAAAAGCTACCCTTCAAAATCCACTGCTTGTCCGTATGGGTAAACCGTTCACCACGCACACCCCGACTTTATGCCCCTACCACAGGAATAACCGCCTGTGGCTCCCCACTTTAGGCCGCCTTGCGCATAAAGGGCACACGCGGATTCAGGGCACTTGTGGTTGATTACACCGGGGTTCCGTCAGCGGTAACACGTCCGGTCCGTGATACTAACCCAACGGCAACACAGCCGCCGGGAGATTAACACAGACCGGGCCCTCAAGGAGCTACGTGGGTGTACTTGACGGTGTGGACGGGCTCCGCACCTAAGGCTACACATAGGGGCAGTGCGAAGGGTCCACTCAACCTTCACTTTTGAGACCTCCGGAGAGCACACATTTCGGAAGCCGCGCTGAAAACCGTGGGACAGAACCACGGAGATAGGAGAGATCCCTGCTGGTGAGACAGGAGTTTTAAACCTAAGACCTTAAGTGCTAATAATTATAATAAAAAACTAGAAGGGGAAGAAGGTGATGCATACTGATCAACAGTAGCAGAGCGTGGCACAGTTGATGGAGGTAAAGGGGATGAAATGAGGGTGAGTGACTAGGGACCCCGGGATCGCCAATCCCGTACCTACCGTAGTAGGTCCCTGGGGCAAAATACCAGAGCCTCTTCTGCCAGTTTACGGGGTTACTGATGGGCCTTCTCGGCAGCCGTAGCGGTCCTGGGGTACACCAAGTCCCCACCGTACATCACCCCATCAGTCAGTCCCCTACTTCCTGTTGCCCACCCCTCGGGACGAGGACCGCAGAGGTTGGATTTTGAGGGGCGCCCAGTGAAGGTTTTCACTTTATTATGAAGGTTTAGAATAATGCTGAAGTTCTTCCAGCAAACCATTAGCAATAAGACTTTCCTTATTTATTCAGGTCAAGGCTAAACACGGCAGTATTTTACCAGATGCGTTCAGTTGCTTTCCTACATTTTGTTCAGGAATGGGACCAGATAGGAACATCTGGTTTATTTTTTAAAAAAATCCCCGTGAACTTTTTGTGAATCAGTGACAGACGGTAGCACTGTAAAGTGCATAGTACTCTAGTGGCAGCGACTAGAGTTAGCACTGTTTTTGATACTTAAAATGGTGACGTTTTCATTGCAAGAACCGCGTGTAATCATTCGTTTTCTCCATTTGCGTGGTGTGACATCCATTGAAATACATCGGCAGTTGAGCGAGGCAGGTGGTAATGGTACCATGGATGTGTCTAATGTGCGTTCCTGGGTGCGACAGTTCAATGAAGGCAGAACATCGTGTGACAACAAACCAAGACAGTCACGGCCTCGCACCAGGCGGTCTGACGACATGATCCATCGATTGCCTAACGTTGTTTTGGAGGATCGCCGATTGAGCATTTTCAGATTTTCAGGCAGGATTGTGTGCGCAGTTCCCACGGAAATGCCAATTTTGGAGGCGATGTCTGCAACTGTCTTGGTTTGTTGTCACACGACTTTCTGCATTTATTGAACAGTCGCACCCAGGAACGCACAATGGACACATCCATGGTACTACCACAACATGCCTCACTCAACTGGCGATGAATTTGAATAGATGTTACACCACGAAATTGGATAAAACGAATGACTACACGATCTTCTTGCAATGAAAACGTCATTATTTTAAGTATTAAAAACAGTCCTAACTCTCGTCCCTGCCACTAGAGTTATATGCACTGTACAGTGCTGCAATCTGTCACATATTCATAGGGTCAACGTGTATTTAAAAAAAACAGAAGTTCTTATCTGGTCTCTGTCCTCAAAATCTAGGTGCTGTTATAACTTGAACGCACCTTGTATTTCTTGTATAGCGTTAAATATCTGAGGTCTACTAAGGAGCTACAATGGAGGGGTCAGAAGTCTGCAAACCTCTAAGTATTAAGAACATGTGCTGATCAAGCAGTACTGCTAGGGACATGCATTTGGGATATCCTGGTTTCAAACCCCAGTGGATACTCAATTAGACCAAAAGTGTTATCGAAGTTTTCGTTGTTAAGTAGAGGAAATTCTGGTTCGTTACTTCTTTTGAAACACCTCTCCCCTTATTTTGAGTTCACTTCTGTCCGGTGTTTCCAAATGGAAAATGTCGGCGAAGAATGAAGGTGGCGTCACTACTTGTGGAAGTTTTCTCTAACTATTCTTCTCGGGTATGAACACATCCTCTTTTGCGCGAGTGGTGGGGGCTGTGTTAAAACCCCTAAGAGGGAGTAGAAGGTTAAGCTTCCTTTAAAACCACTCAAAGAGATACCGACAGCTGTTGCTGACAATTTATAAGAATGCAATGTAATTGTTACATTTATTTGTCCTTAAATACGCAACCAAAAATATAATAGAATGTCGACAACTAACCGCCCTTCTTTGTCCCTAAAAGATACAGACATGAATGACGTCATAACCATGTCTAGCCGGCACGCGACCAAAAGTGACGTAACAGATTCGACTCAAA
The DNA here is from genome assembly GCA_030765055.1 of Mantis religiosa. NCBI lineage: Eukaryota > Metazoa > Arthropoda > Insecta > Mantodea > Mantidae > Mantis > Mantis religiosa. The sequence continues at coordinate 120,409,877 of CM060959.1, forward strand.
GCCAGCACCATAGTTTAAAAACACTCGAAGACATACCGCTCGTTGGATTAAAATATAATCAAATTACCACATATCTTTGTCCTTACAAGATACCGACATGAATGACCTCATAACCACGCTCATCTGGCACGCGACCGACAGTGCCGTCACAGAATCGAGTGAAAGTCAGCACAATATTTTAAAACGGCTCAAAGGAGCCGCCACTAGTTAGATAACAATCGAGCTAATTGATTGTTGAACACATCTTTTGAACACATGTTTTCACACCTCTAAGCCAACCCCCTCTTTGTCCTTACAAGTTACATGAGGTCGCAGAATCGACCAAATATTTTAAAACCTCTGAAAGACATACCGCTAATTGAATTAAATGTAATCCAATTATCAGCTCCCATTTGAGTTTACAAAATTACGAAATTAGTGACGTCACAGATTCTATCCAATAATTTAAAATCTCTCAAAGAGATCGCCGACAACTGATCAGAAATATAATGCAAATATCACCCATTAATTAATTACTATATGCGCAAGATTTCTTGAGCGTTCGGGTCCCAAGTCCTCATCCGGTAGGTTTCGCCTATTTCGGTAAACACAGATGGCAACTGTGAAACAGGAAATGCGCTACACACTGTGACATCTAGTGGCTAATATGCTAAGCTTTCACACGTACGCCACTTCATTGTGAGCAATTTTGAGGTTAATTATTAGCTAACCAGTTTACAACAAATCTAAAAGTTGTCAGTTGTCAGTGTTATGGCTCTCGAAAGGGGACAACCTATTTTTCGTCTACCTCCGTATAACTGTGATCTGAATGCAATTGAGCTGGCATGGGCAAAAATAAAGAATGTTTACAAAGTACGCAATGTTAACGAGAGCCACAAATCTGCGGAAACCTGCTATAGAAGAGACGGAACGGGAAAGATACGCTAAGAAGGTCCAAGAGCTGGAAATGCAATAATGGAGAAACGATGGTGCAATAGAAAATGCAATTAATGAAATTATTAACACATTAGAGGATACAGGCAATGAAAGTGACGCAGTAGACTTGGAAATCGAAGAATCACAAAGCCAGTGAGTGTTTATAGCTGTCATAATATTTATTTAATACTTTTATGTCTTTTATAACAGTAAATATATAAGCATACAGCATATCGGATGGAGTTCAATTGTTTGTTGCCACATCTCACACCTTCGGCGCATATCTTCGCTTATCTTACCGCAATTTGGCTGAATTGTGTTTTTCTAGGTTAACCACACTGTAGAAACAAAAGCGTGTTAGCTCTCTTTTCTTTCCCTCTGCCCACACTGCACCGTAAATACAGCGCTCAAGAAATCTTGCGCATATAATAAATATATGTAACTCAATAAATAATAATTAATTGAGTCAATCAATAGACAAATGCATTGATAATTATATAATTAAATAAAGAAATTATCAATTAATTAATCGGCGCGGACAGATGTGTATAAACGTGACATCTCACATGCGGCCAACTTTCCCAGTTTACATCAGTGAACATTTGGAGGCGTGAAGTAGCTCCATTAATTAAAATAAACAAATATACGGTGTATCAGATATCGGTAAATTTATTCTTTGAATGTAAAAAGTAATATGAACTCGAATTTGCTAATATATTGTGTGCAATAGGGATATCCAGATTGTTTGTGACAGTATGAATAAGTCAAATCTTGCCCAAACAAGTTTCTTCACGTATAAAAACCAGGTGAAGATGTTCTTCCTGGGATGTGGAAAACCCTCAAAACACACAATACAGTGGGAAAAGCGACAGAATAGTAAAAACAGTTGTCGCTTCAGGCCATTACTGTGCTACTGTATCGCATCTAATGACTTGAAATTATTCAGGAATGATGCTTAGCAGGTTACCTGAATATGTGCCGTCACCTCAGGCCATAATATGCTTAGAAGACACTTTTCTCTTGCGCGATAACTTCCATGTTTTCATTTAAATGTAATGTTTACTTTAGCTTTCAAAAGCAAAGAATGTTTAGATTTATCTTTCATATGAAATATTTTCCAGGGAAATGGTATTAAGTCTGCGCATTGTTAAGAGGAAGTATAATTTTAGGAATATCCGTCCTTTAAAAGTAAAGAATACTTCGATTTATACGGCAAAAACCACAGTTCCCTTAGGTTATCAGAAAAAGGAAATAGTTAACAATATTCACATGGGGTGTCCTAAACTCAGAGAAACGGCGCATTAGGCAATTGTTTTGGATTCATTGGTTCAGGTCGTATATATATATATATATATATATATATATATATATATATAGCAATTGTTTAATAGGAGATAGTCCATCGTTGTTTACCAATTTTAAATCTTCGCTGAACCTAAAGAGCAAGAGAGACAGAGACAGAGAGAGAGAGAGAGAGAGAGAGAGAGAGAGAGAGAGAGAGAGAGAGAGAGAGAGAGAGAGAGAGAGAGAGCTACACCAGTAGACAAATCGATGAATAAATAATTAAGGAAACAGATACACGCATAAGGAACGGAAAAAAGAGAGATAAACATTAATGATCAAATGAATAAATAAACAAATACACACCTAAGTAAACAATTAATGAAAGAAAGAGAAAGAAGTAGCCCAGTAAATAAATCGATAAGTAAATGATTAAATAAACAAATACGCACATAAGTGTAGAAAGAAATAAAGAGGAAAAAATAAATATATAAACAAATGCACACTTAAATAAATAGATAAACAAATAAATAAATAAATACATAAAACTTAACAAATAAATAAAGAGATAAATGAATAAATACATGAAGTAAATATATAGTAAGAAATAAAACTAATTTAAACTAAATAAGTTTATAGGTAACTGATAAAGGCAAATTTATTCCGCGACAAGAACTCGGAACAAATTTACAATATTCTCTCTCTCGGTAAACGATCCAGAGAACAATACAGTGGAGATAACCACCTCTTTACCTGATTCTCAGCAGACAGTTGTCTACCTGAATACAGCGCTGATGAGGGTTACTTAAGGGAACAATATGCTTAGACTAAACGAATCATCGGTTCTTCGAAAAATCTCTTAACAAGTAACAAAATCCTTTGACTGCATTTTAATGGTGCTTTTTAAAAAGCGATTTTATCTTATTTTAACTATTATTTGGTATTTTACAAGAAGACGTTTATTGTACCGTTATGTTCTGAAGAGGGGAAAATTCAAGAAATAATATACGGTATTTACCTAAGAACAGGAAAATTTTAAGGGGTATACAAAGCGAAAATGCAGTCATGAACAAGATTCGTTCTAAGCTTAAGGGGATATCCTCCCCATCATGCTGATATAAGAAAACAATAAACCTGTAATACAGCAAGCGTCAAGTAAGACTACCGCTACAGCCTGCATCCCGTTTACCGGCAACCTATCCCGCAGAATCTGCAGCCTCGATCACTAGAGCTAGGAAAGGGAAACCTGTAATACAGCAAGCGTTAGACAAGCCTACCGCTATAGCCTGCATCCCGTTTACCGGCAATCTATTCGGGAGAATCAGCAGAATTCTCGCCAAATACAACATCAGGGCCATCCACAAGGCACCTCCGAAGATTAAACAGCTGTTGATACTAGTGAAAGAAACTGGACTTCCAAGTTCTGGGAGTGTACCGCATTCCCTGTGAATACATGAATGCATGTATGTGATTGTAATGCAAAATCAACTTGGTGGTTCAGTAAAAGACCAGATGAAAGAGGGGAGAAACTGGAAGAACATATCTCGGAATTAAATTTATATGTAATAAATAAAGATGGTAATCCACCAACTTTTCAAAATAGAGCAGGTGCTGAAGAAAATATAGATATTACTTTAGCGTCAGCAACAGCGGAGAAGATTAGAAATTGGTGGGTCACACAGGGTCAGACCACAAGTGATCATAATTTGATTTATTTTGATTATATATTGAATGGGGAAGTAATTCAAGAAGAACATGAAATAGAATTACGTTATAATTATAAAAGAGCAAATTGGGATAAGATGAAGCAAGTATTTAAGGATTTAAATTTACAGTATACGGGAATATCAGTGGATTTGGATGCAATAAATTTAACACAAGCAATAAAAGTAGCAGTATCAAAATCCGTTCCAAAGATAACAATTTATAATAATAAGGATAAAATAAAATGGACAGATAGATTGCAGAAGCTGAGATCGTTAGCAAGGAAATTAAGAAGAATATATCAAAAATCAAACATACATACGGAAAGAGAAGAGAACTTAAAGAATTATAGGGAGGCCAAACAAAAGTATAAACAATTATTAGAAGACACCAGAAAACAACATTGGGAACAGTTCGTTGAGAATAATTTAAAACAAGATGTCTGGGGACAACCGTATAAAATTATTATGGATAAAATTAAGAAGCCAGAAATCTTAACCACATCAGATAAGGGTAATGGAGAGATGACAGAAAGTGGGAAAGAATCGGTGGAATTGTTATTACATACGTTATTGCCAGATGATAAAGAGGAAGAAGATGATGATATTCATGTTGAAAAAAGAAACCAGATGATGTTGCAGTATACAGGAAATCCTGTTTATCCCTTTGATATTACAGAAATAAAATTAATTCTGCAGAAGTTAAAAAAGAAGAAGGCACCTGGTCCAGATGGTATTATAAATGAAGTCTTGTATAATCTACGAGAAGAAATTGTCTTGTTTTTGTGTTTCTTGTTTAATGATTGTTTGGCAAGAGGGAGATTTCCAAACTTGTGGAAGGAGGCAAAGGTTGTAATTTTGTGCAAAGGAGCAGATAAGGACAGAACGCAACCAAAATCTTTCAGACCAGTATGTTTATTAAATGCTATTGGCAAGATCTTTGAACAGTTAATATATAAAAGAATAATGGAAAATAGGTTGATGCTGGGTATGAATAATAAACAATTTGGTTTCAGAAAGGGATATTCAACTGAGGATGCAATATTAAAAATTCAAGAAACAGTGTCAAAAAGCCAAAAGAATTATGTAATTGGATTATTTGTGGACATATCGGGCGCTTTTGACAATTTATGGTGGCCGTATTTTTTCGGCATTTTAAAAGACAAGAAATATTCAAGTACTATTTATAATTTATTAAAGGATTATTGTTCCAATAGAGAAGTATTCATTGGTGGATCAAATTTTGAAACTAGGAAGAAGATAACCAAGGGTTGCCCTCAGGGTTCTATCTTGGGGCCCCTTTTTTGGGATATTTTATCAGAAGATTTATTAGAACTACTGGAAAGAGATCATAAGGTTTTGGATGTAATAGCGTATGCTGATGACATAGTCATAATGATGGATGGACAGAGCAGACTAGAGCTAGAAAATAAAGCAAGAGAAGTTACAAATACATTATCAAATTGGTGTTTCAGAACAAAACTAAAAATTGCACCAAACAAGTCAAATTATGTGCTTTTTAAGGGAAATTTAAAGCGGGATCCTACAGTGAAGATAAATAATCAGAACATTAAACGGGAAAAAGAGATGAGATATTTGGGTATCATGATAGATGAAAAATTTCATTTCAGAAAACACACGGAGTATATTAGGCAGAAAACAGAGAAAATAATGCTAAAGCTAGCAAGAATAACCAATTTAAATTTTGTACTTCCATTGCGTAACATACAGATATATCATAACACCATATTTGCTTCAATTATGACGTATGCGGCAGCAGTTTGGGCAGAAAGGATGGATGATGTGCAAATAAGAAGATTGTTGAGAAGAACGCAAAGAAAAGTATTATTACGTCTGACAGGAGCTGTAAAAACAACACCAACTATGGCATTGCTAGTAACAACGGCCATTTGGCCGATTGATTTATTAATAAGATTGAAGGGCGCAAAATTTTGGGCGAAAAAAGGAAACTTAGAAAAAGTTTATAATATAACTGGAGTCAGAACAAACAAATCTTGGGTGATTAAAAATAGTTTAAAAGATAAATGGCAAAAAGAATGGACAGAAAGTCTAGAAGGTAGAAGAGTGTTTGAAATTTTTCAGAACGTCAAAGAGAGACTAAAATTGAATTTTATTCAACCAACAAAGGGATTTATACATTATATAACAGGACACGGACCTTATAAGACCTATTGGAAGAAAATCAATAAAACTGAAAATGATATATGTGAATTATGTAACAAACAAGATAATCCTGAACATGTAGTATTTGAATGTGGAAGATATGCAATTCACCAACAAGAAGAGAGGCATGCGCTAGCAGGATATATCGTATATGACATAATTCGAGATCAACAATTAGTAAATAAATTACAAGTTTTGACTATCTTTGTAAGTAAGAAAGCATGGGAGGTAAAAATATTCAAAGGAGAAAGAGTTGATAATAGGCGAAGAATAGTACAAGATCCAAGAAGGAGTTCTAGAATACAAAATAGGATAAGACGGGAAGAATTATTGAATAATCAAACAATGGAGTTGACTGCATGGGCGGCGGAGGGAGAGAGTGATGGCGGAGGCCATGGTGGACTACAGAATTAGTAGATTTAGATATAGATTTAGGAAATAAGGATTTTGTAATTTTCATAGTTGTTTTCTTTTGTTTTTTGATTTTTTGTGTTTATTTCTGTTATTTTATTTCATTTTAGTTTTGTAGAGTAGTTTTCTGAGAGATTTGTATAATTATAACATTTGTAAAGATTTTATGGAAAAATAAAGAGAAAATTTGGATACATGCCCCGGTATAGTTGTCTAGGTGCCGGGGTAGAATATTCAGATTTTATTTATTTATTTATTTATTTATTTATTTATTTATTTATTTATTTATTTATTTATTTATTTATTTATTTATTTATTTATTTATTTATTTATTTATTTATTTATTTATTTATTTATTTATTTATTTATTTATTTATTTATTTATTTATTTATTTATTTATTTATTTATTTATTTATTTATTTATTTATTTATTTATTTATTTATTTATTTATTTATTTATTTATTTATTTATTTATTTATTTATTTATTTATTTATTTATTTATTTATTTATTTATTTATTTATTTATTTATTTATTTATTTATTTATTTATTTATTTATTTATTTATTTATTTATTTATTTATTTATTTATTTATTTATTTATTTATTTATTTATTTATTTATTTATTTATTTATTTATTTATTTATTTATTTATTTATTTATTTATTTATTTATTTATTTATTTATTTATTTATTTATTTATTTATTTATTTATTTATTTATTTATTTATTTATTTATTTATTTATTTATTTATTTATTTATTTATTTATTTATTTATTTATTTATTTATTTATTTATTTATTTATTTATTTATTTATTTATTTATTTATTTATTTATTTATTTATTTATTTATTTATTTATTTATTTATTTATTTATTTATTTATTTATTTATTTATTTATTTATTTATTTATTTATTTATTTATTTATTTATTTATTTATTTATTTATTTATTTATTTATTTATTTATTTATTTATTTATTTATTTATTTATTTATTTATTTATTTATTTATTTATTTATTTATTTATTTATTTATTTATTTATTTATTTATTTATTTATTTATTTATTTATTTATTTATTTATTTATTTATTTATTTATTTATTTATTTATTTATTTATTTATTTATTTATTTATTTATTTATTTATTTATTTATTTATTTATTTATTTATTTATTTATTTATTTATTTATTTATTTATTTATTTATTTATTTATTTATTTATTTATTTATTTATTTATTTATTTATTTATTTATTTATTTATTTATTTATTTATTTATTTATTTATTTATTTATTTATTTATTTATTTATTTATTTATTTATTTATTTATTTATTTATTTATTTATTTATTTATTTATTTATTTATTTATTTATTTATTTATTTATTTATTTATTTATTTATTTATTTATTTATTTATTTATTTATTTATTTATTTATTTATTTATTTATTTATTTATTTATTTATTTATTTATTTATTTATTTATTTATTTATTTATTTATTTATTTATTTATTTATTTATTTATTTATTTATTTATTTATTTATTTATTTATTTATTTATTTATTTATTTATTTATTTATTTATTTATTTATTTATTTATTTATTTATTTATTTATTTATTTATTTATTTATTTATTTATTTATTTATTTATTTATTTATTTATTTATTTATTTATTTATTTATTTATTTATTTATTTATTTATTTATTTATTTATTTATTTATTTATTTATTTATTTATTTATTTATTTATTTATTTATTTATTTATTTATTTATTTATTTATTTATTTATTTATTTATTTATTTATTTATTTATTTATTTATTTATTTATTTATTTATTTATTTATTTATTTATTTATTTATTTATTCCCTGTGAATGTGGAAACCCGTATATAGGTCAAACCGGAAGGACCATCGCTACCATAAAATAATCGAACATGAGCGGAGCATTCTTTTAATGCAACCTGAGAAGTCGGGGCTGGCAGATCATTGTTTTGACAACGACCATAGAGCCAACTTTCTGGAGACGACCATCTTGGCAAAATGCAACAGCTATTGGGAGCGGAGAATTAAGGAGGCTTTGGCGATTTCCTCTGAAAAAGCACGCTTAATCGTGATGGTGGTTTCCAGTTCACCTCCTCTTGGAAACCGGCCTTAAAATTGGAAATCCGTCAATTTAAGAAACAAAGATTAATACAGATTGATAATCAAGTTGAGTAGTTACGTTTCTTTGACACAATTTCCTACTCTCATGACATCTGCTGACCTGGCATTTAATTTACTGTAAAAAGCAGTCTTTTGTTCAGTAATGCGAATTTTGATAGTGTTTTGTCTTAGATTACAATAAATAGTTATATTTTTCTTATAGTGTTCTTTTAGATATACTTGATAAATACCAAAACATTATGTCTCCTATGCACGTTAATGTATATATGCATATTTGGCTTAGCTATATAAGTAGAGATACCTGAAACCTTGTAAACAGTTACTGAATATTGAAAGTCTGTATTTACTGAAACAAAATACGTTACGATTAATTTCCATTATCTACTATGTGTGATTTAGTTGCGTTACTGTAGTGTTTATTTCTTAAGGGGGGGGGGGGCCGAAGTACCAAAAGTGGTTTTCAAAACCAGTAAAGCTATAGCCTCAATTTTTGTATAGATATTACTAGTAACTAAAAAGTGTGTGTACTGGTTGTAATTGCAATATGTAACTCCATTGTTGATATATGAATTAATTTATACAATTTTATTACATAAAATCAAAATCTATCTTCTTTCACAGATATTACATTATAGATCTCATTTTGTTGCAATTAAATTCCTTAATACCTTGGTAATAAATTTACGGATCAGATTTCTAAAATTTTGTATAGTTATTTTAAAAAAATTGTAATATATCAAGGCGAAAAAAGCTCCAAAAATCAGTGCTTGAATACAGTAATTACTTTTTAAAAGTTAAATTAAGACCAATATCAGGATTCCCATAAATCGGTTTGTTACACATATTCTTAAGAGTGTTGTGTAAAATGTTCAGAGCTCCAGCTGTAACATTGTGGGATAAGATGGATATTGAACGTGGAAAAAAACTGAACTTGAGAGAAATGGCTAGTTTTGCATGGAGTTTACATAGAAATATTTGATTTCTTTATATTAGAAAGCTCCGGCACTAAACTTACACTTCCTTCCCAACCAGCAGCCACTTGAGCCTTAGGTTTTAGATATATTTACTGAAATAGTAGTCTATTTTCACACTCGACTTCTAATTGAGAAACAAAACCAGAAATGTGAAGCATCTCCATGTTCAGAGAATGCGAAAACAATGTGGGCATGCTAAAACTTATCAATGCATTTAACTGGCCAAACTCTAAAATAATATATTTGTTCTCACCTACATCCACACATCCTCATCTGGTGCATAGGTACTGTACTGCACCTCCAATTTAGAAACGATTATGTTTTGGGTTTTTTTTTTTTTTTTTTTTTTTTGCAGCGAGTTACTTCCTGATTTACTTCAAATTGAAGTATATGTCTTCCTCCATCTGCTCTTTATTCATTAATTTACACAAAGCAGCTCTACTACCCTTTATCTTTGGCATTCTAAAAGAGTAATTTAATGCAGTAGGTACCCTATAAAAGAAATAGGCACATTAACCTCTTAAATTTCACAATACATAATTGTAGGTAGTTTTACCGAAATAAACCTGTATCATAGCTTACGGTGCAATTTTGGGCACAAATGGACGTTTGAGTATAATAAATGTAATACAGAGAAGAGAAAACCTAACAATAATAAATTAAAACGCCAAATATCACTTCTAAAACACTAGAACACAAGAAAACAAACATTTCGCGCCATTTCACAGGAAGTATATCAAGGAAATAACTAAAACTATCTGGAAAAATTACTGTCATCTTGGAGATTCATTAGAAAACTTGCTAAAATTGGCTGCGGTGTCTTCATGCTATTTTAATGTGCATTTTGAAATCAAATAGTTGGTAAGTACTCTGCATTCAAATATGTGGGCATGCCATTTAAAGCATGATGAGGCATTTAACCAGCGTAGAGCTTTAAAGATGGTGTCCAAAACAGGTGTAGCGTTTGCCCTACGGGCATAACAATTTGTTCACGAAAATGACTAAAACAGAACTTCTGACCCCCCTTAATGTAATTTAAAATGTGTGAGATGGTAATAGTTAACATAATGAAGAATATTAATAAAGGTGTTTCTGCTATTCGCCTAAAGGTTTAACATGGATATACTGATCTGAATGAAATAACTGGGCAGGCAGCTGTCTAAAACACAGCTTAATGTAAATTATTACAGAAGGTAAACAAATTAGAATTTTGTAATCTATGGTTAATAAAGTAATAAATCAAAAGTAAATAATACAATTAGAAACGAACTACTAAATAAAACCTCATTTTCATTAAAGACGTTTTGAAATTAAGTGACGCAGCGTTCATTGACATTTGACTCAAGTATCACGTAACGTAGTAGAAAATAAGCCGATGTATGCATGTATGTTTTCACATCGCACAAATCGTGTTTCTGAGACATAGTATGTGACTGTATAGAATCAGAAAAATAATATTTATACCATGCCTGGAATTCAAAACTACAATGTTCAGCCAGCTATGTCATCTCTTGGCTGTATACTCCCTCAAATTCGATTTCATACATAGATGGTCTGAAAACTTTCTGACCCAATAAAGATACTACAAGACGTTTTAAGATGTTTTCAACAGTCTCCTTGTAACTCTACGCATTTTTCCAAGCGATGCTCGCAACTCTGTAGCCCGTCCAAATACTACTCGGCGTTTTTCTCTGCATAATATTTGTTAACGAATGCGATTGCCTCTTGATTTGACCAAAATCTCTATCCTCCGAGCGTAGTTTTCAGATGAGAGAACAAAAATAAGTCGCTTGGGGATAGATCTGGTGAGTAAGGTGACTGCCCAAGCAGTTCAAACCGTAATTCATGAATTTCCGTCAATGCAACCTCGGAGGTGAGACGGTGCGTTGTTTTGGTGAAACAGGATTTTCTTTTTCTGCAAATGTGACCGTTTTTCCGCAAGTTCTGCTTTCAGCTTTTCAAGTAATAATGCGTAGTAATGTTCCTGTAATGGTTTTTCCCTTTTGAAGAAAGTCGATTAAAATAATCCCATGGCATTAAAATAATAAATCGATTAAAATCGATTAAAATAACAGTCGCCATCACTTTCCCAGCTGAAAAAACAGCTGTTGCTTTTTTCGGAGCCGGTTCCCCCTAAGCAGTCCACTGTTTGAGCTGCATTTTTGCTTCTGTTGTATAATGGTGTATCCAAGTTTCATGTAAAGTAATTACTCGGATTTATTGCGCCTAAATTGCGTCCTTGGAGTTGAAAACCTTCATTCGAAAACGTTTTAGGCCTAACGTAAGGAACCGTCGTAGCCAATGTGCGGACAGCCTTTTATTGTATAAATGTTGATTTAATGTGACAAATACGTTATTTTGACATTTTCATAGGCACCGATGCCTCTCTTTAATTCGACTGTCGTCTGGCACTAATTTGGTGAATTTTGGCGATGTTTTCTTCGGTAGTTGCAGTTTTTGGAGGTCACGAAAGTTCATCGTCTCCCATGCTCTTACCGCCATTTTTAAATTCAGCAGTCCAAACTTTCACTGTGGTAAATAATGGTGCAGAGTCCCCATACACAGAATCCAACTGTCTTTGATTTGCGTGGGCTTATTGCCCTTCCAAAACAAATATTTAATGACAGCTCAGTACTTTATTTTGTCCATTTTCATAAAAGTACTCATATCAACTTACACAAACGACTTCTGTAACAACTGAGCGTCAAAAATTGCTGAATCTCTGGTGAATAACTGTCAACAGATGGACAGCGAAATTCACTTTCTTTTATTAACGAGTGCTGGCACCTTCATGTTGAAGTCTGAAACTTTTCAGACCATTATCGCATATAGTTTACAAATCTATAGCTCAATTATTTCGTGCACTTCCATCTTTATCATGATAAATGTTGATTTGAGGCTTTCAAAACATGAATGACTATGGGTGGTGAAGATTTTTAAGTCATATTACAATATTTTGCGTTTTTGAACTTCGTTATTAAACAGCTTACTGAACTAAAAAGTATTGTTATATAGTTGGTACTCGAATTAGAAGTAATTTATTTTACTCAAATTGTAAACTAAATTTAATAATGGTTGCCTTTTCACAAAACATACTTTATCTCTGGAATTTAATGCACATCTCGAAATGTTCCATACATGCTAGAATTTAAATTTTCATAAGCTCTGTATATTGCCTAAGCAAATAACATGTGTTTAGGTCTAGAAGGCTACAATATGTCGAATTTTTTGAAACATAAGTAGCTTTACAGCAATTAGGTATAACAAGTTTTGTTTATGTACCAATCAAAGTTGTGATAAAAGTCTTTCAGGGAAGCGCTTTAAATATTTGAGAGCGACCTTTTGAACATTGTAAATTACAAAGATTTTTCACACACAATTGTTAAAATAAGATTAGTTTGAAAAAAATCTTCAGTATTCCGATCGCAGTTTTGTCACCATTCTAATAAACACTTAAGATGCGGTGCAAAACAGATAACAGAAAGCAGGCGGTGAATGTTCATACAATGGTACTATGGAATATAAAATCTTTATAAGAATTAGAAGGAAGGAGATATGAAATTACGGAATATTAAAGGAAGTAACCATGTACTTGTCTGAGGATGACCATTTTCATAACCAAGGAGCACATGCACATAAGGGACCTCTAATGTACATTAACTTAGCTAATGATGAATGACATGGGCAGTTGATTCCCTCGGGCTTCCAGCTAGCGATGTTAACCTCCTAACTTAATTTGTCCAGCATCCATGATGTTACTGCTTAGGGAAATATCGTTTACTGGAACAGCATTGTTCTCTCAGTGTAATGATCGAAACAGTACACCACTGTGACTAACAGAGACATATCATGCTAAAGCTCACATCAATATTAAGGTTACTCTTAAATAAATGAACTTTTAAGGTTCTTTAGGGACTTCTGACGCAGCCCCTGTAACCTGGGAACACTGAGACGACATATAACCTGATATCAGAAAGACATCGACACAAACGATAAATATAAATAAATGATAGATTTATAAATATAAATAAATACCAGATTAGACATATGCAATAATGCTAGCATAAACTCTGCAGACCGTCATAGTGACATGGTCACTCTGCGAAGGTCAGTACTCCCTTTGCAATCCCTGTAAATAAACAACACTACTCTATTGTCTGTTTTGCCCTCAAGACAGATTTGGTGCCATCCAGTGGGGAACGGACCCATTATTAAAAGTCCATGCGTGCTTCTGACAATAGTCTATAAGGTCTTGACTGACGCGCAGAGCGCATGCTTTCGCATAAACCTTTGCATGTGGACCCTTAGAGAAAACGTCTCTGATGTTAGGTCCGAAACTGGAAACTGTGAACACTGATCTCAAGTGGGGATAGTTACCAGCCAATAGAAAACTGATGTTTGTTCATGTGATTTTGCAAACTCTAAAAGTACTTAGAGTGGGGGTAATGCAAAGTGATGGCGGAAAGTAGGTTTTGCTAGTAATAGCACTTCGGTCCTGAGTTCTACGTGAGACGGGCGCGCATTTGGCGCCACAAGTACACGTCCGCGCCATGCACACAGACAAAGTGCAGTATCTAACAATCTCTCCAGTGAGAGTTAGCACAAAGAGTGATATATAGGGAAGACGATAAATATATCCAGTTCGACTACGCAGTGCTACTGCCTCTGCGCTTCATATCACAATATAGACCGTGACGCTAAACACTGCAACCACACCGACGACGACCTTACGGTGGCGCGCGTAGGAGCCTAAGGACTATAATAAACTTCTCTCTACCAGATTCTAGGTATCATCATTCAACCCACATCCAGTCAGGACGCACCCACTCCTGAAGTACAGATGAGAGTTCTCATGCGAGAGCTACAAGTCACCTCGGACCGATTACAAACTCCCTTTCCTTAACCTCCTCACGCCACCGATTCTTAATTGTGAGGCGTTGAGCACAAGGGAGAGCTAGACGTGGTTCGCTACGGGCCGGACCTCCTCACTTCACAGAAATGTGATAGTGTCAATACCAAGCCAATGGACATTTAATTACAAATTTCGGGAAAAGGGCTGATGTGTCGCAGAGACTCTTGTACACAATATTCCTTTAACGTATCTGTATCTACTTCATGTTAACTAATGTAGGTGTGGGAGGCTCAGTTGCCTATGCGGTGACTTACTGATACCAAGGATGCGAATTCAAATCCGAATTAAACCGAGGATTTTGAATTCTTAATCCTCGAGTAGTCGCGTGATTTGTGATGTGAGTGGTCACGAAGGCTACATATGTAGTTGGTAAAAAATTTACTTTATGCGTTGTTTATGATTATTTTAATAACCTTTTAGGATATTCCTTTATTTCTTTATAGTGTCGCGGCGAAAAGCACAGACGGTTCGGTGCCGAGAGGTAAGCGCGGCTTGTGTACACAAAGAGCCTGCAGATAAAGATAGCAGTCGGATAGTGCATCACTGAGATAAGACATACCGACACAGGTAAGTGAGGTAATTGGAACACTGATGATATCTTGATTGTTTTACAGAACTTTCGATTTCTTGTTCACTCCAGAAATATCTAGTGACTGTTACAGAAATCTCTCGAATTTATCAATGAGGTATTTAAGAAGGTGACGACTCGCCAAGAGTCAGTCGTAAACGGAGAGAGGTAAACAGCTGTAAAGTTCTGTAAAGAGAGCTGAAGTAATCAGAACAATCTTTATCATAGTCATCGACCTTGGAAAATTGTATTGTGTGCGTAACGTAATTCTGCTGTAATCTGTAAGTGTATTTCTACGGAAATAAAGAAGATTTGGAATATCTGTAACTCGGATGTTTAATTCTACGAACCCGCCAAAGTCACAATAGTGTATACTTACATTCATATTCAGTTTTATGAACTGTTGCAAGATAATTTCGTATTAAAGTATAATATGTGTCGTGAAAATAGACATTAAACTCGTTTATAGTGCTGCTTTACATTTCTGAATCATACTAATCAAGTTAATAGTAGTGAAAACAACAATATCTGATACAATATCTGCGTTGCACCAACAATCACCATATGTGTAGTAATAATCTCAAAATCTAACATCAGAACAAAATCACCATTGACTGACAATTCTTCTTGTAGATATCCTTTAGAAACCGTCGTGGAATGATGACTGCAAATCTATTTTTGACACATGCTGTAACTCTACTTGGTAGATTTATCCTTGTTTTTTTCTACATAACTTCCAGCTACCTTATTTTCAAGCTGCGAGACTTGTCAATTTCGAGAAGAATCTTAGCACGCATTCTTAGGGAGACTGATATAGTGTTCAGTTCTGCTCTTCTTGCTATTTAAAGCTTTATGAGCTCCCAGGATATTGTCTCAAGAAACAAGTGTCGTTTGATTTTCTTATACTTCTGATTCGCAGAAAAAATACACATGGCATTGATGGCACTGGTGTGACCTTTCTCTTAGTAGCCATTTCAAAAACTGTTACATTAGTGGTCGCGTGGGCCACATATGTAGCCCAGCTGTATGCAACCGAGTTTAATCGCAAATAACAAAAATACTGTCTCGCTAATACGTATTATAGCGAACTATACGTTAAGAACATTGCATCAAGAAGCACCATCACCCCCAGCACCATCAATGTAAGAGATGCGCACTTGCAAAAACAAAATGGCTAGGCTACATATGTATCCCACGCGTCTATTCGAGGTTTGAAAGGAAAGTCCCAAATAAGCAGATTTACTGGATTGAAAAGGTGAATGGGCGGCGCTGATATTTTTGGCAATTAATAACACATTAGCGACTATAGGAAGATGCGTATTCCGTGTCAAATATAGGCAGCAAATTCCCTTGTGCCATTCATAAGAAAGACTTACATGACAATATGTTTAGCAATAAATATTTGACAATTCATCAAAAAGATTTGCTGTATCTGGAGGACTATCTGGATGAACGTAAAACTCTTTGTCATGGTCAACCTTCTGAAATTTCACATAATAAGTAAAACACCGAGTAGAACTGTTATATAATAGTACTAAACATAAACATTACATATTAAACCGTGAATAATCAAGTTTTCTATAAATCTGTACATTTCAATTAAATTAAATGATTTTATTTTATGCAAGCAATGGTTTTAATTCCACTGCGGCTTCTATATATTATGTATAAAATACAATTTGTTGCAAACAACTTGTAACTTTAGCTATTTCCTAGATGTCCGATTTGTTTCCTTCAGTGTATCGTCATTTGTTATCATTGCTTTTTCAGTTGTTCACGAATGTGTGGGGTAATATACGGGGCCTTTCTACGTCAGATTATAGTGACCTAGATTTCAAACATCTGTTGATTTGGAGTGCTTTAGTCCCCTCATATCCGTAATCAAGTATTAAGTACACATGTTTCTGAAATAGATTATGGCAATTAACTAAACTGGGCAAAAATATATGATTTCATGATAATTTTTGTGAAACTTAATCACCTAGGAGTAAATGAGATAATGAAGTCTGTCAGTTAAGATTGAGCTGTTGTAAAATATATGTTTCAAATATGGAGAGGCTTGCACGTTATTTGCAGCAAATTGGAGATAAACATTCTATCCCTATTCCAATTCTTATTCTACATTATGGAATTTTAATCAAAATTGCAAAAGCTACTTATGAGAAAGTAAAGGATAAACAACGATTTTAATATAAAGAGAGTTAAGAGCAGAGCTATTAATTTTGTGTTCGGGATTTGTCGAGTTTTCGAAGGGAGAGATGATGGGAGCGACAGGAAGAGCTACCATATCCAAAATATAACGTGTGTATGACGGAGAGGTGTCCAAACCTTTCTCGTACGATATTTCCCGAGCCCACCCACCTTGAGGTAGATAGTACAAGCCAACGTCAGAGCTTATATCCACCGCCTAACTTGAACCCGCCGAACACTGATGAAAGTTGACCAGGAAGAACAGAACAGGACCTCTGCTCTGTCAGTATCTCTGTGGTTCCATCCTGCCATATCTATCGAATCGCGTTACGACCATCTAGCCATCTGAGCTAATAAATTTCTAGCTGGGGCCCTGAATATAGCGAAGCTATCAATAGCAGCAACCCCTTTTTGGAATTACCATGTAAAACATGGATTTTGTGCTTTAGAGGTAAACACTTTACAGTAAGGAATTACGTAGATATCCTATATTAATATTGACGGATCACAGCGCTTACTCGGACATCGAACATCTCCCACATACAGCAGGGCAAGAAGTTCACATTTGGCACACTCCCACAATGTTCACGAAATAATTAGGAATTTAAATGGCTTTCTCAACTATTCTACATTTTTTTGTAAAATTCTAAAATACGCTAGATTAAGTGACATTCAAAATGAAATCTCGTCGCTATGCGATGGCTTTGAAATATATCTTTACGTTGTGAAGAAATAAACAAGTGAGTACTGCTCTACTTGCTCTACTCTTGTACAAACTACTTTTACAAACACCTATATTCCTCTATCTACTTCGTGTTAATTGAGATATACTGTATCTTATTAATTTTCTAGCTGGTACAATGGATATAGGTAAGTACAGTAGCTTAAATGACACACAGTAGAGGAAGACAGCTTCGGGGGTTATGACGTATTTCAGCTGGGAGCGAGGCCTGCAGTGCGTGTGACAGCTAGTCGCTATGCGATATCTAAGCTTTCACTTTTACTGTTGTATAGTCAAGAATTAAACTAAGGACTATCGATTTGTGGGAAATTCTTAACTCTACAAAAATATGTATCATACATATATCGTGCTTATTAACGAAGTCCAGACATTCCTATATTAAGACGGTTTTGGATCTGCAGAATTTTACGGACTTCCCACTACGTTCCCGGAAACTTCTAGATAAATATTTCTGTTATCATGAAACTATCTTAAACATAGAACATTTTGATCAAAATTGTCGGTCACCAATTAGAAAATTCAACCTTCAAGAGCTTCCCCATATAAATAAAGTCGGGACGGAAGTTTTGTGTTGCATTCTAAGGAGAAGCTGAGCCGAAGTATTACGTTTGGCCTAGTTTTCAAGATTGAGTTATGTTCTTAACACATGCACGCGTGTGTACGAAATGTTTTCTAGAATTCTCCTTTAGATGCAGATGGATCCCAAAAACATGTGCTTGGATACGAAATTTTCAGTTAAATATGAAGCAGTTACTTTAGATTTTCATTTTTCATAATAAGAATAGTTAAGGTAATTAAAATATTTAATGAAATAGAGATATAATGTAAGGTAGGCAATGTATAACCATGACAAACTCAAATGAGAGGAAGTTAAATATTTGAAAAACATTGTCCCTTTGCTTAAGAAAGTAGTAGGAGAAAGACGTACATTTGTGTCTCCGAGGTTGTGCAGAATTATTTGAGTGTGCATTTTAAGGTGCACAAAGAGCCCTTCAGCTATGGAACTCCGGTGTGCGGGTATGTCGCCAAAACATATACTAAAATTACAAATTTTCCAAAACAAACTATTACGAATGATAGCGAAAGTACCTCACACAGCACCAGCTGACCTACTACACCGCGAGCTAAAAATGCACACAGTAGAAGAATGTATTAAGAAATTAGCCTACGACACTTATAAAACCTATAGAAACACAAGAACCCTCTAATAACATGCCTAGGAAACTATACAACAGATATAAACACACACGCGCGACCACTATTTCTTTTCGAGAGCACACTCACACAGCATGACGACGATGACGACGATGACGACGTACAGAGCTTCCCTGACAACCTAATCAGGGATGACTGACACAGACAGTTAAGCTTTTACTTCCTATAATCCCGTCACTAATCTTTTTCTTGTACGGACTCTTTTCAGAACGCTGCCCGCGCAGATCCTTCCAAGCCCTTGACAACAGTCAAGGCGTCTCGGGAGTTCGAGGGCCTCCGCCCAGTGTCTTACAGGTGCAGCGACAGCGGGCGACTGCATATGGGGTAGGACACTCCGACGACGTAGTGCAAGGACTAAAGCAATGACGAACGGCCACGCCGGAACAAAGGACGACCAAACAAATTGTTTGTGTAGCTTACCACATACTAGAATAGCCTAGGAAACTAGGACACATAAATAGGAAAGCTAATAACCATAGCATTTCTAGTACCTGACTAACAGGTCACCAAGGACTGAGCTCCAGTATTACAATACAGTTATACATAAGCAGCGCATATAAGTTATATGAATATTTAGCTCTATACTCTCAATACTAACAGGTCTACCTGGCCTGAGCCACAAATATACAATCAAATTACGCATGAGTAACACTTGGTGGTGCTAGGTTTCATGGTCACCAGCAAGAAGCACGTTGACGCGCTCGCATGCAACGAATGTCAGCTTAGTAGATTCCACATCCTAACCGGGATGCTATGCGGGACCCAACTAAGATGCATGATAAATCCACGTAAACTAATCTAAAATGCACGAAACTAACACGTGGATGGGTTTTCAGTGAGTATGTCTGTCCCCTTAAGGACACAGGGACCCTCACACTGTCGGCCATCGCACGTAGGCCGTCGCCTGTAACTGGGTTTTTCGCTTCCACGGTTTAAAAGAAAAAAAAAACACACAGAAATAGCGTGTGTGTAAAAAAGTAATAGTTAATCAATACACCAGTCACTGTAAAGGACATTTATATTATGTAAATTTGTATCGCAAGTTAACAATGTTTTGGAAGAATTAAATTTTCATGTTTGTACAAGAAAATAATTATTTGTCCATTATTCAACAATAGTAATACTAATTTCGTTACCACGACCCTCGGAAAGAGAACTCATCGCTCCAGAATTACTGATATGCCAACCAACACCAACACCAGGGGAAACTTCTAGATATCTTCGAGATCGTCACCAAGGTTGAGAAATTCATTAGTATCCTTCGCCATCCCAAGCTAAATCCTGCTACAAATACAATACTTCACCTACTTCTGTACAAAGTACAGAAAGTAAAACTTATGTGAGCACTGCCTAGCATTAGAAACTATTAAAACACATTCCGCTGCCTACTTCATAAGAACCAAAATAAACGTTTTTAAAAGAAATGATTGTATTACGTATTCACGATACAAGTTTAGCACAATTACGAGCTCAGTAATTTTAAGCAAACACGTTTCAAAGAGAGCTGCTTGCAACAGAATCGTATTGAAAACAATATTGCATGTTTTTCCACAATCAGGCAAAGTCTAAAGATTCTACATTTCGAGAAGGCGTTTTAAAATTAAAGAACTGTATACAAACTAGATATATTAGGGCCTGAAAATAGAGAGTTAAAATCTGTAAAGACCTAAGACTGTGAAATGCATAGCTTTTACATCTCCAATCTGCGAATGTAGTAAAACCTAAGTTAAAGAAAATACAAATATAACTACACTTATTAACAACTTCTGCAAATCTTAGTAAGGTATATAGCAAGTTAGCTAAATTTGCATCTGAAACTCTAAAACTCGTGACAAATGTAAAATTTCTTAGGTCTATTTTTCAGTCTCATCCAAGGCAAGGATCGTGCAAATACTTACGTGCTAGCACAATTATAAAAGCCTTTTACTATATCAAATATACAACTGACTAAAAGTAGTTGAAGTATACATTACAACTATCTACCTGCTATAACTAAATTCAAAGTTCAAGTACACAACTTAATAAATTTCTCTCACCTTTTCTCGGGAAGGTAGCCAGGTGAAAAGATGATTAGACATCAACGTTTCGGGAGTTTGCATCTCTCCCATCATCAGGATATTTATAAAATGTTATACCACAAATGAAATACTGGATATAACACAACTATAAACAAAGACAAAACACTACCAAAATTCGCATTACTGAACAAAAGATTTTTCAGTAAATTAAATGTTAGGTCAGGAGCTGGGGTGAGTATAGAAAATTGTGTCAAAGAAACGTAACTAAACTTGATTATCAAGCTGTATTAATGTTTGCTTCTGAATTCAACGGATTTCCATTTTAAGGCCGATTTCCAAAAGGAGCTGAACTGAAATCCAGCATCAGGATTAAGTTTCCTCTTAGAAACCGGACTTAAAAATGGAAATCCGCCGAATAAGAAGCAAAGATCAATACACCTTGATAATCAAGTTAAGTTACGTTTCTTTGACACAATTTTCTATACACACGCCATCTCCTGACCTGGTATTTAATGTACTAAAACAGTCTTTTGTTCAATAGTGCGAATTTTGATAGTGCTTTGTCTTTGTTTATAGTTGTTTTATATCCAGTATTTAATTTATGGTTATAACAGTTTATAAATATCCTGATGATGGGAGAGATGCACACTCCCGAAACGTTGATATTTAATCATCTTTTTACCTGACTGGCTGCCCGAGAAAAAAGTGAGCGTATTCGTAGCCAGGAAAGCTTCAGGTCCAATTTTACTAAATTACTCTTCTTTATATTAGTTTTGAAATACGTAAAGCAGAGAAATTTGTGGAAGGACAGCGGGATAAATTGAAAACGTACAATTATAAAATTTGGCCTTTAAAACTTATGGCAAATAATGCTGAGTAAATCATTCATAAAAAAGTAAATGTTCCTAATCGGCAACCGATAGGCGATGCAAATTATCTGCCAAGTTTATTTTATAGATTTCCCCAGGTTTCTAAGGCTATTCATCACAATGGCAAAATAAGCGAGGCGAATCATTAACTGAAAATCTAATTCATCAGTCCCGTATTCAATATAGTAATTGTTACACACCAAGCTGTAGAACGATCAGAGTAGGAACAATTCAACGGCTGCCCTGTTCGTGCCCAATTTGACATAAGGGTAATTGCGCCTAATACTCTGGAGTCTACCACAAACAGCGGAGTACGATAAACAGAATAGATGTACACTGGACCCTGTGCAATGGTCAGCGTTTACACTAAATTGCAGGGAAAACGCCCATTAAAACAGATCTGTCATTGTAGGATTTAGTTTCCGTAAAAGGTAAATTTAAAAATACGTACCATTAATGAAATATTGTAATGAAATAGTACACTTCTAAGGCATCTGCCTACTTGTAACACGCCGATGAGCACCCAGAGCTTCAAAGACGAAAAGAGACCAAGCTACCTGTCTTCACATCCTCGTATGTAAACCTCAGGTAAACCGCTCCAGCTTGGAAGGTACACCGTAACACTAGCTTAACCACAACTACCGACCTCAAGAGTCCACAGTAGCAGCCGGAATACTCCTGGCCCAAAGCACGTCATCATACGTCACGTCAAACAACGTGTGCTTTGGCCAATAACATATCAGGATAAAAAAAAGGACTCTTTCGTAAACTGCGGCGCTAGTCACACATTTCAAGTGTCTAGCGCTAAAAATGAGACATTTAAACAAAAAAAAGGATAATAAAGTAAGCCTAGCATAACTAAGGTTTCCTATTAAAACAAATAATATAGCAAGAAAATATAAGAAAGGTATACACTCAAATGAGAAATGGAAAACCTGTAAATCCTCAGTTTTAATATGATTATTTCATTATATACTTTTCACTTCCGGGTTTCATGTAAATTTCAAGTAAATGTAAACACTTCATGTAAACACTTCATGTATAAATTTATAAATTTATTCTAATTTTAATCAATGCGATGCTCATGTTCCTAAAATATTTCTCGTGTTGTGTTTATACGAATACATAATATATTTAAATGTCGTTTATTTATTCCATCACTGTTATAGCAGTTCCATTTGTAAACGTTTAAGAGGTTTTACATTAAATTGTTAAAGGAGAATCCATGACTCAGTTCATTGATTACCTATTCTGAAGCCTGGGACTCTATTTATCTCTGAGTTAGATAAGGCTTAATATCATCGATATACTGTTTAGTGGTAATGATAAGTAAAGTACGGGCGAGGCAGCTGAGGAGAGAGCGGCGTAAGAGTACCAGGCAAACCCAATGAGCCCAAAAGCGTAATAAACAGATATCCATCCATAAGAAACTGGTATTTAATGTCTACATATTCCTAAGATATACCGCTAATATTTTCAAACAAATCCTCACCCACCAGTCTGGAATTTAGGTGGGAAAAAGATACTATGATTTTGATCACCTTTCACAGATTTTCTCAAGCTGTAAGAAATGGCCGATCTGACCCCAACAGTGGGTGGGAGGCCCTTGCTCTTAAGGGATGTTATGGGCTCTTTCCTTCTTTCCTTTCTTCTTTCCTTCTTTCCTTTCTTCTTTCCTTCTTTCCTTTTCTTCTTTCTTCTTTCCTTCTTCCGTTCTTCCTTTCTTTCTCCGTTTTTATGTATTTACTTATTTACCTATTTATTTACTTACCAATTTATGTACTTACTTGGTTACATATTTACACATTAATTTACTTATTCATTCCTTCATTCATTCCTTCCTTCATTCATTCATTCATTCATTCATTCATTCATTCATTCTTTCATTCGTTCATTCCTTCATTTCTTCATTCCTTTAATTTATTTACTCATTCATATATATTTATTTTTGTTTATTTTAATAATAGGAATGACAGCGCATATATTTTAAATGTTTTACGAATGGCTTGTGAAATTCACAGTTCTTTTGAACGAACTCGAGTATTATGCAATTATATACAACTTACAAACTGTCATAATGGTGCAGTTGTTGAAGATCCACACAATTTGCATGAATGAGTATTGTTTGCGACATTTAATACTTCCCATATGTGCTACTTCTTATTTTACAAAAAGATTATTATTCGTTTTCAATTTGTCAAGCATTAGGTAGAGAAACATTGCATCCTACGAAAGCTCAATATCAAGATAATCGTTAATCTCGACATCTTCTAGAAAACATCTTTAGAAGCGTAGTCCATGTTTCTGTTTTATCAAGTGTCTCAGGAGGCCAGTGCACAAACCAAGCCACGCAGGAAACAGATCAAATGCATAACATTGCTGCCTGGACGGCGGGTGACTTATACGAGTTGTTTTAAAACGACACCGAAGAATTATAGCCGTAGCATAGTTTATAACTTAACTAGTCCGACTTTCGCTGTCGCAGCTTCGAAGTTCTCTTAGGTATAATTTTATGCATCATTAAATATTACATGACTTTGTGATTAGGCAGTGCAGGAACCACTTCTGTGCGAACCTCAAAAGTTGTTATTGGGACCTACCGATCACGAAAACAAAAGAATTGTTCTTTATCAGTGACGCTAGCCTCGCTTTCAGGTAATGGGGCAAAGGGCAATTATTTGTGGAAAAAGATAAATAATGACTCCGTAAGTTACAAGATTGCTTATTTTACTATGATCTTGACTGTACAATGCTTTCAACCAATTACTGAAAAAATCAACACCTTCCTTTTCAGTTACAAATGCTTTATTTACTGTCATTAAATACAGTCAAATAAAATTATTGTCTCATTGCAAACAGGATTTAGTTTTCCTTAACTTTATCTACCATTCTTTGATATTCTTCTCTGTTCTTTTTATTCTTTAATGGTTCCATCCTCAATCTCACTAACATTAACTTCCCTCTAAAGGGTATAAGTTGCATATATCCACTAGCTAGATTGCCATCGTGGACTGCTATGACGGAATTTTGGAACACGTTAAACACACATAAGAGATAACTAAGCAGCAGCTTCTTCATTGCGGTTTCATAAGCCAAAGAAATTCTTAATAGTAGTAAGCTACTGCGGAGTATGCTGGTATGTTTACAAACAGTTAAAGCACGCGGCACGACGTGTGAGCTATGCCTGCGAACTCCGACAGCGTGAGGCACGCGTCGTTGTTCCTGTCACCGCCTAATCCATACTCATTCTGGAGCATTTCTTAACGTGGCTATATTGACGGTAAAAACTATCTATATGTGTCACATAGAAGCTGAGCAACTAGTTCTATATGCTCGTTCGGTGTCCTTTTGAAACATCCTGTATAGCAGATACAGTGTAACTCAAATTCTAAAGTATGCTAAATACTGACTTGCCCTTCAGGACGCTGAGAAACACATCACTTAAACACCATCCATAAATAAAACTCAATTTCAGTCTTACAAAATGTAGGTATATCTAAAGTCCTCTTAATTCAGAATGACTTTTGTGTAACCTGTAAGAATTAAGGGACTATTGTAAAAGCATAATGCACAAAATACGTATATGTTGCTAAAGCATATGGTTAATGTTAAACATTTCTTTTTTAGGATAGGGGAGGGCTATAAACATTCAAAATGTTCCGTCCTTTTTTATTTGAGTTTTTAATGAATGGTGGAAATGAAATCGATATTTGTTTTTTAGTCTCTTTACTGTATAAAGGAATGAAACCTTAAGCCAACTCTTAACATAAACCAATAATTATTTGACTGCAACTTAAACTACTGAAATCTCCTATTCGTACTGTACCTCTAAGCAAATGCGCCATAAAACCAGTTCAACGATGGTTTAGCCCGGCTGGTAAGATTAGCATAGAAGCATAGGAGTTTGAAAGCATTAACAGAATTGAGTACAGAAAGTCATGTGAGTGCAATACGTACGATTTCTTTTAGATTGTTATTGCCTCTTTTGCATGTAATTCAGTTTTTGACCAATATTCTGTCTATTAATAGTTCTGTGTAGCATTTGCTACATTGAAACGGTAGAGCCAGACTGAAAAATCCAATGCCATAGGTGGGAATTGAACCACGGATATTTTGGTTGCCATCAAACCGCTCTAACCCTTGAGCTACTATAGCCAACGTGCCGACATGACATTAAATTCTCCAACTGACTCGTGTTTTTCCCGGTAAACCACCTAGGAGATCTCATAAGCACATGAGTCAACTACCTTAATGACGACTTGTAACGTGTAAGTACTTTAAGAC
Source organism: Mantis religiosa (assembly GCA_030765055.1). Lineage (NCBI taxonomy): Eukaryota > Metazoa > Arthropoda > Insecta > Mantodea > Mantidae > Mantis > Mantis religiosa. The sequence goes on from CM060959.1 coordinate 120,436,319, forward strand.
CCGGGCTTTATAGTTCAGACCATTATTAGGTAGCCGTGTGTAGGTTAAGGTATGGAAAGATAGAGTCAGACTGAAATATTCAATGCCATAGCCGAGATTTGAACGACGGATCTTCAGTCATTTGGAGAATTTAATGTCATGTCTTCACGTTGACCATAGTAGCTCAAGCGCTAAAGTGGCTGGACGGCAACTAGAAGATCCGTGGTTCAAATCCCGGCTATGGCATTGAATTATTCAGTCTGACTCTATCTTTCCATATTTTAGCCTACACACGGCGAGTGTGAAAAAAAAATCATTTCCATCCATGAAATATATTAAGCTTAAGCCTCAGAACTCTTGAGCGAGTTCTTACAGGGGACAAAATGGATCTCTGAATAAAGAGATGGAGTAAATGAATACGTAGCGGAGTTTGGGAAGTTTATTCTTTTTACTGTTTTCTTTACTCATTCGTCGTGCGATGTGACTTAACGTTGGATAACTTAAATTACAAATGAGAGAAATGGCACATTTTCCCCAAAAAGAGAAGGAAAGGGAAACATTGTCACTTTTGTGTTTCATTGAACTATTTCTTCTCGGTAATGGTCATTCGTTCGTAACATGTACAGAAATTACATGGAACGCCTGATGATAATATTCTAGCACAAAGTGCTAATTAAACAAAGGCACACAAGGACTTAAGATACCTTCAGATCCTTATTTACCAACCTTAGATCCTGGCATGTTAATATGCCATAAAGGGTATAACAAATTCTCCATTTCAATTCTCCAAGTGACTCGCATTTTTTACGAGTCGTATTTTTTACGAGTCTGTTGGAGAATTTAATGTCATGTGGGCTACTTGGCCATATTACCTCAAGGGTTAGAGTAGCTGGATGGCATCCAGAAGATCCGTGGTTCAAATCACGGCTATGGCATTGAATTTTTCAGTCTGGCTCTACCGTTTCATAGTGCATCCTACATACGGTTTGTGTGAAAGAACAAATTATTTCCATTTGCTACATTGTCTAGATCGAGTAGCTGAGAGGCCAAGTTCATCTCCAGTGGATTTGTTCTGTGACTTGTCAAATGAGCGGCAATTTGTCAGGAGATATTGTGTCCTTGTTTCCCGTGGGAGTATGATGTGCTTGAGAAGTGTCGTATCCTAGCAACCAGTCACATAACTCAGAGTTGTCTAGGGACCACTGAGGTTACAAAGAGAGACAGACATACCACGACTCTCTAATGCTTCCAATTATAAATATATAGCGGAAGGAGTCCCACAGTCGGTCGACTGACCATATTTCACTGACTTTAGGCAGTAATGCAATAACCTTACTCATACTTCAGCAATTCTGTTCAAAACAGAGAGAAAAAAACACTTTAACGGAATCATTCTGGGCGCTGATTGGTGGACTCAAACACGGTAGAGGCTGAGAAACTGACTCTTAAACACACATGAACTTTGTTCCACATATCAGCAACCTAACACTGCAGCGGGGGAGGGTTCCCTTTTTGAGTTGGGAGACAAATAAACTCGTGGACACACACCCGACGGACTATTTTTCAAAATACAATATTTTAGCGGATCTCTGTCGTATTTATCGATCGTTTAATAGAACACATAACCTGTTTTATGTATTATCTACACGTATACGTGATGGAGATATTAATGACTTTAATCCAGATCTTCTGTGGAAGCAAACCATGTGTAGAGACAGTTTAAAATCGACGTTTCGGGACCGTGCATCTCTCCCATCATCAGGGTATTTTAATAAATTATATAAACACAAAATGTATTACTGCATATAACACTTATATGAACAAAAACAAAACATTACCAATATTCGAATTACAACTAAAATAAAAAAGACTGTTTCTGTAAATTAAATGCCAGGTTAGGAGCTGGCGTGAATATAGAAAATTAATTAGGTCAAAGAAACGCAACTACTTGACTTGATTATCAAGCTGTATTGATCTGTACTTCTTAAGTCAACGGATTTCCATTTGCAGAGAAATTACATTTAGAGGGAATGCGGTACATTCCTGGAACTTGGAGGTACAGCTTATCTTTCACTGGTCTCAACAGATGTTTAATCTTTGGAGGTGGCTTGTAGATGGTCCTGATGTTGTAATAATATTGTAACGAGAGAATCTTCGTCGCCTGGAAACCTGCAGGTTTTATTTTACAAAATCATTGTCATTCCTGGAGCTCGAATGAATAAAACTCTGGAAACTCCAGAGAGAACTCTTATAAGGTTTGCAGATCCTCATGAACAAAACCCGTAGCATTCGTCATAAGGCCAAGCTTCAAAAGTTTTTTTTTTTTTTTTTTTTAGTTTTGTCTTTATGAAGCTTGCTGATGTTTTCGAAACACAAGTTATGGTATTAATACCCGAAAACTTACACGAAAGAATGAGGACATCTTTATCAATATTGGTAAACAAATCCGTGTTTTCTGAGATTCCCAGCCTGTACTTAGGACTCTAAGTAGTCATTAAGCATCAGTGAGGCTCTTTATGTACTACCTAAATGTGGTTACAAACCTGGCATAGCAGAATGCAGTTCAAATCATTTGGGTGTCAATTCGTTGTAGAATTTAGCCAATGAAATTTCAAGACAAGGAGGAGCTCTTTGACAAGAGGAACAGCCGGAAATTTGTTAAGTAGGCGCGATTAAAACTAGAATATCTTAAAACCACAGGAAACATACCTGGTAGCTATTTATTAGAAAATCCTATATGAAAAGTTAGGAAGATAAAAGCTTTAACTTTACTTTATTTCGAACACTATTGAGTTTCCAGGGTAACTGAAAGAAACCCATTTTTAATTAAGACATAATTGCTTTATTTCACTAAAATTTAACGACACACTTTGCAAGTGTTCTCCCTCTGATGAAATACAATTATTCCAACGATATAGCCATTGTCCCAAACACTCATTTAACCCATTTTTGGACAGTCTGTTCAGGATACCCATGACAAAATTGTTGAACTCCTTACCACTTTGAAAATGGCGACCACGAAGAGGTGAAAGTCGCATAGTGCGAGATCCAGAGAATAAGGTGGACAAAGCATGATCTCAGTGCCCATTTCTGGGATTACATCTTGAGTCGCACGAGCTCGATGAGCAGGGGCAATATCCTGATGCAAGATCCATCCTCTCTTTACGAGATCTGGCTGCTTTTCGGAGATTTTTTGCTTCAGTGACCCCTTCAGGGCGTGAGAATAGTAAGCAGCAGTTACTGTGCGTTGATTAGTTATAACAGGATCATACAGAATGCCCTGTTTGTCATAGAATACGAGATGCACTTTTCTGAACTTCTGCATTCATAGGCCTAGGGCTCGATGAATGTTTCCACTGCAAACTCTCCTGTTTTGTTAACGCGCTGAAATGGTGGAAGCAACTCTCGTCGCAAATGATGACCCTATTCAGAAAGTCTGGCTCCCGTAGTAACCTTCGGAGCCATTCTTGACATGTCATGACGCGGTGTGCCTTCTGTTCGTCCTTCAGCACGTGCGGTACCCATCTCACTGCAACTTTTCGATAGCTAAGGTCATTGCGAATTATGTCGTCTACACTTCCAACAGACAAATGCATTATGTCTGCAACTTTCGAAATTGTTATGCGACGATCTTCTCGCACAATGGCGTCAATTGTGTTAATTTTGACTTCCGTTTTTGCTGCTATGGGTCCTCCAGGGCGCGGAGAAACTTGAAGGTCTTCATGACGCCTTCTGAAATGCTTATACCACTCAAAGACTTGTGTTTTACCTAAAGTTTCGTCCTTATATACTTGCTGCACCATTTCATAGCTTTCTGTAGGAGTTCTGTCTAACAGAACACGGAACTTTATTGACGCGTGTTGCTGCAATTTCAGTTCCATGGTGGGTGAAGTAAATACGAACTTCTGTATCGGGCTCTAACTCCCAACTCATTGACTCTGCATTGTTGGCACTCTCAGCACTGCTAGAGGAAGCATTCACCTTTCCACCACTACCAGCCGACACACGTGAGTAAGATGGCGGATGATGTGGATTCGTGTGTTGAAAGTGCTCTTGAATCATTGCTTAGTGTGACAGAAATTAGCAAAAATTTACGATGTGATTTGAAGGATAACATAGTGAAAGCCGTAAGTAAATTAAGGAAAGCATTTATTAAGTTAAGAAATGATATTTCGGAGAAGGAAAATGAGTTGAATGGTCTGCGATTTGAGATGAAGAATGTGAAACAGCGGTATCCCAGGGGCCACGGTAATACGTCACTCGCGGGCCATCCTGCGCCATCTGTTGCGGGAGCGACGTCACTCGCGGGCCATCCGGCGCCATCTGCTGCGGGACCGACACAACCAGCTTGTGAAGTGGGCTCGCAGCGTGGGCTGCCATCTAGCGTCGGGGACCGAAACTACGCGGCGGCTGTAGCCGGGAATTACGAATCGGCTCATGCGAAACCACATAGGTTAGTGGTGAAGTCAAGAAATAATCAAAGCCCTGAGTATATGAAAACTTTAATCAAAACAAAGTTGAATCCAGTGGAAATGAAGGTCGGAGTAAATGCTATAAAAGCTACAAAAAATGGCCATCTTCTAATTGAGACAGAGAACAATGAAGAAATAAATATCATCTGCAAGAACATAACTGAAAAATGTGGAACAGAACTGGATGCCAGTTTAAGAAAGCGATGGAATCCAAAAATAATTATTTTCAACGTTTCGGAGGACATCACACCTGATAACATAGTAGCTGCAATAACAACGCAAAACAGAGAATTGGAAGATTACAAAAGTGAACTGAAGGCATTATTCACATTTGACGATAGGAAAAAACAAAAGAACATTGTTCTGGAACTGAGTGCAGCAGCAAGAAAACAGATAATTGATAGGAAACTGAAATTGGCTGGCACATTTGTAACTGGAGGGATTACATCAGATTTAATCAGTGTTACAATTGTTGCAAGTATAATCATAAGGCTTCTGATTGCAAAGGGAAACAAACATGTCCTAAATGTTCAGGAGAGCATCTTCTGAAGGAATGCCCTGCAAAAAAGGAAGAATATAAGTGCATAAACTGCATTAACCATAAAAAATACAACCAAGAAGAAGCGATAAATGTTAATCACTGTGCACTTGATGGACGATGCCCCAGCTATCAGTTTGCACTAAGAAGAATCGAACAAAACACAGATTACTAACATGGATAAAGGTAAATCGAACTTGATATGTTTCCAAGTAAATGTTCAACACTCTAGAGCAGCAACTTTTAACTTGGTGCAACTAATGCAACAGCAATGTATAGACTTAGCGATTATACAGGAGCCCTATTTAATAAATAGCAAGTTAGCTGGCATACCATTAACATCTAGGATTTTTACTGCTGGTGATCACAGATCAAGGGCTGCAATTATAATAAACAATAAAGACATTGATGCTACCACAATCAGACAGGTATCAGATGAAGACTGTGTGGTTATACAGGTGACATACGGGAATAAAAACTTCTTTGGAGCTAGTATGTACTTCGATGGGCATGCAGATATAGAAATCGACATTCGAAAGATGGAAAAAATTATGCAGTTTACCACTGGTCATGGATTGATGATTCTAGCAGACACCAATGCCAGAAGCAAATTATGGCATGACACCCTATCTAATGAACGAGGCAGAAACTTGGAAGCATTTATTACTATGAACAACCTACATATTCTCAACGAAAACAGTGGAGTGCCAACCCTCGAAACACAAAATGGTAAAAGTTGGATTGACTTGACCATAGTTAATAACAAACTACTGCGGGACATACAGGGTTGGACCACAGGAACAGAAGAAAGCAGTGCTGATCATAAAATAATATCTTTCAGTGTAGGGAATGCCACCCGAAACCAGATGCACACACAAAGCAATCAGATATGTAACAAATCCACAAAACTATGACAAATTTAAAGAACTCTTAACAAGAAGCTTCACCAATAATTTCAACTGCAATGGAAACCTGGAGGTTTTAGATGAACTGGTTGAAAAGGTTAGATCCAGCTTAGATATTGAACACCTGATTGAGATTTACTACACTAGCATCCACGAAGCATGCAGTGGAGCATACCGTCTAAGTAGAGGCAAGCAAAGAAAACTTAAAGGGAAAACCGTACCATGGTGGACACTAGAGCTAAATTTGCTGAGGAAAAGAACAAATGCACTGAGACGTCGCTATCAAAGAACCATGAACAATGAACAGTTAAGAGAAGAGCGAAGAAATCAATATCTGCAAGTTAGACAACAGTATCAAGTAAAAATACAGGCTGAGAAAGTGAAGTCATGGAAGGAATTCTATAGTGCAACTGATGGTTCAAACCCATGAACTGCAGTTTACAAGATGGCAGCTCACAAAACTAGAGGTCAGACTTCGCTCACTACACTCAGAAAAGAAGATGGAACCTACACTGAAGATACCTTAAGCACACTTAAGTATATGCTGGAAAACTTCACTCCTGAAGACAATGAAGAGGACGACACTGAACAGCATAAAGAACTTAGGAGGACAGCAGCACAACTGATGCATACACCAAATGACAAGGAATTTACAGTCGGAGAAATAGCGAGAATAATAAAAGCTTTCAACCCGAAGAAGGCACCAGGAGAAGATGGGATAACAAGTGATATACTGCTCATCGCCTTTCAGAGTTTCCCACTTTTCCACACTGCAGTATACAAGAGCCTGGAAACCGGTATATTCCCTGCAAGATGGAAGTGCTCACTGATAATTCCCATTGTGAAACCTGGCAAAGCACAAAGTGAATGTGTGACAAAATTTAGACCTATAAGCTTACTAAATGTCAATGGAAAAATCTTAGAAAAGCTCTTGATAAAAAGAATTGAGCACCACATGAATTCAAGAAATCTGTTTAATACCAGGCAATATGGATTTATGGCCCAAAAAAGCACAGCTGATGCAGCCATGTCAATGAAATCATTTGTGGAGACTGATATAAATGAATTTGGGTATATCATTTTAGTAAGTTTGGATGTGAAAGGTGCATTCGATGCTGCCTGGTGGCCTGGAATACTAAACAATTTAAGAAAAGTGAAGTGCCCAAGCAACTTATACAAGCTATCCCAGAGCTATTTCAAAGACAGAACAGCCAGTCTTTGCTCTAGTGAGTTCAAGATTGAAAAGCAAGCTAAGAGGGGATGTCCACAAGGATCGTGTTGCGGACCTGGATACTGGAACATTCTCTATAATTCTCTGCTTAACTTAGAATTCTCTAAGCGAACAGAAGTAATTGCCTTTGCAGATGATCTGCTAATCATGACAAAGGGAAAGAGTACACTTGATGACGAAAACTTTGCCAATCAGGATTTAAAGAAAATTGAATTATGGGCCAAAGAAAATAAAATAAAATTTAATGAGTCTAAATCAAAAGCCATAATGATAACAAGGAAGAAAAAAGTAAACAACGAAGCAATTCATATCTATCTTAACAACAAAGTTATTGAACAAGTAGATATACTCAAATACCTTGGCATATATATTGACAAAAGATTTAGATTCAACCATCATGTTGCTAATCTACATGACAAAGCAATAAAATTGACACATTCATTATCCAAGACTGATAAACTTACCTGGGGGCTTGGAAACAAAGCATTACACACCATATATAAAGGTGCCATAGAGCCAATATTAACATATGGAGCCCCAATTTGGGGAGGTGCTCTACAAAACCAAAAGAACCTAAGGAAAATACAGAGAATACAGAGACTATTCAACATTAAAATCATAAAAGGGTACAGAACAATATCTTATGATGCTTCCTGTGTCATAGCTGGTATTGAACCCATTGACATAACCATCAATGGGAAGATAGCACTATACAGGTCTATACATGAAAGGAACAACTATGATGCACCCTTACCACCAAGGAAATGGCAACATCCTGCAGGAATTCCTGAAATCACAGAAGCTGAGGAAGCCACTAATTACATATTCAGAATCTACACAGATGGGAGTAAAATAGCGGACAAGGTTGGAGCTGCAGCAGTGGTGTTCAAACATGAAGCACTTAGTCTCCAACTAAAATATAGATTGGATGGCAAGTGCTCAAACAACCAAGCAGAACAAATAGCTATATTGAAAGTGCTACAAGAGCTTCGAAACCATATAGACTTAGCACTTGAAGAAAAGACAGCAGCAATTTACTCAGATAGCAAGGTAACGTTGGATACACTGGTAAACAACATAAAGCACAACTCAGTCGTGGAGGACATTGCAGCCACTCTAACATCCCTGCAACAAGATAATTGGAGAATCCACTTCAAATGGGTGAAAGCCCATGTAGGAATACCTGGCAACGAGATGGCTGATAAATTGGCCAAGGCAGCTGCTCAAGATGAAGGACTGCCAATCATTTACAATAAGGTTCCCAGGTCAACGATCAAAGCAGACATAAAAGAAAGAGGACACGAACAATGGCAACATAGGTGGAACAGCACAAACAAAGGGGCTCTCTGTAAAACTTTCCTCCCAACAATCAAAGATAGGTTAAAGAGAAAACTTCCCATTACACCAGAACTTACTGCTACAATCTCAGGTCATGGAAAAACTAAAGATTACCTATACAGGTTCCACATTATTGATGATCCAAGATGTACATGCAGTAACCTCCGACAAACAGTTAACCATTTAATTTTTGAATGTAAAGACAGACAACAGCAGAGATCTATATTGGTGGCAGAAGTACAAAAACAAGGAGGTAAATGGCCCACAACCAACCAGGAATTAATCACAAAATACTTGAAACCATTTTGCAAATATATTCATTCAATTAAATTATAAAAAGTAGTTAACTTTAAATTCAATATATTTATAAATATACTAATAGAATTAGAGAGAGATAAGACTACAAAAATACTATAAAACAATACAATGCAAGAAAATAGGCTAGTAAAATAGAGAAAGGAACTACCAATATATAGGCTAGGAAAAGCTCAAAGGTGTATATTTCAAAAATAAATTAGGAACAAGTCTGTTAAGCTTATACATTTAAAATTGAATCTGTAAATTATAATGTATACTTATGTATTGTAATGCATGTAATATTACCATGTAATGGGGCATGCAGTTGATACCAATAAAGAGAAAAAAAAAAACCACTACCAGCCATGGCGCTCCAGGGCGGTTTATTTAAATACAGTTAAATTAGTCCAGTTATTTATTGAAGGACCATCGTGTGTATATATATACAAAATCTGTGTGTATAGGTGTTGTGTGTGTGTGTGTGTGTGTGTGTGTGTGTGTGTGTGTGTGTGTGTGTGTGTGTGTGTGTGTGTGTGTGTGTGTGTGTGTGTAAGTATGGATTTAGACCCAGGAGAATTTGAAACTGTATGTGATGCAACTTATTAAGAGCTACAGGATGCAGAACAATGCAGGCAGCACAATAACTCAAGGCACATGAGAAGTGAAGGATATTTGTACCGAGTAAGACAAGAGAAACTACTAGACCGTACAATACCTGGAACTAAGTAACACAATGTAAGTTTTTAAAATATACATTAACGAAAAGCTTGCCTTTACATTTAGTATATAAAGCATCTCTCACAGCAACGTATCCAGCATACGGCTCTATATTTTATTCTCAACATTGACATTATATACTCTATTTTATCTATAATTGGGTTATAGTATATTAGGTTAGATTAGAGAATTACACACTCATCTAATAGGGAAGTTATTATATTGTCGCGAAGCCCTTATCTGCGATAGCGCAGCTAGTGTACACAAAGAACCGACAAATAAAGATAGCTAAGATAAAGGACTTGCCGGCACAGATTAAGTTAGGCTTCCTGAAGGTGATAGAATATTCGGTTTCTTTATTATTTCGGAAATATCTCGAATTTATGAATGAGATATATAAGAGATTATGTCACGCCAGCGGAAAGTTGTAAAACGAGAGTGAGTCGCGAGAGTTGAGCAGAGTACAGCTGTGAGTGTTTTTGTAACGAGATCTGATGTTGTAAACTGAACGCTGTTTGATATTGTCATAGGCCTTGGAAAACTGTGTTGTATATGTGATGTAATGTTGTTACGTGAGAATTGAACAGTGTATTTATACGGAAATAAAGAACATTTGGAATTTCTGCAACTCGGACTTTTAATTCTACGAACCCACAAGGTCACAATATGTATCATTTCTGGGAGGTCTGGATGAGCTGGAAGCACTCTACAACACTCTACCAAAATGAGCTGAAGATTCTGAACCTCGGCGTTAGAGTTAGCCAAACAGCCATCGATCACATGAGTTTCGAGATCGGCCCAAACCGGCTGGACAGGCGAAAACAACGCCACAAATACGCAGAGAACATCAGTTGCAGCGTGAAAAGTCAGAAATCTTGGCGCCATTTGCACACAAAGCCAATGATTCCAAACTTGAACCAAGTGGTTTGAAATAAAAACATAATTAATTACAGGTACAGGAATTTCGATAAATTAAAGCATTCGCCTGGTGACCAAGGAAAACGATGAAGATACCTTAGATCGGACAAGTATTTCACAAGGGATCGAACCTGGGTACTCGAAGAACTAACGCTTAGGCGTTTGGTTAGGTTTATCGGAGCTTTTGTAACTAGTTTCTCTGGATATCATTTGGCTTTATCAAACATACATACAAGTACTGTTTCAGTGCTATATAATATTGCTTTTTCAAACAGTAGGTACTGAAAGCAAAGAACCTGACCATCTGAAGCTTTTGCAGAAGCTAATTAAATCAAATGTAGTAGCTGTAATTTTTCTCTTCGGAAATCAAAGCCATATGACAGTGGACGAATAATTGGAAGGGATTAAAGCAAGAATGCGAGAAGCTTTGAAGCCACACACAGTTGTCGGTTTAATTTAATCTGACAGAGGACTGGTTTTATAATCAGTGCGAGTGATACTGGAAAAGACAGAAGAGCAGAGAACAAATATGCTATAGATTAGCATTGTTAAAGCCCATGCTTCAAATATATGTTGAGGTTTCTCTAAGCAAGAAATTACGTGTTAGTACTATCGAAACAAGTTGTTGCTTTATGTCACTTTATTATTGTTCATTTTACAGGTATTTTACCTCTACCACAACTGCTATTGTCACTATAACGTTATGGACAAATTTTTTAAAACCTTCGCAAAAGTTAAAGCCATATGGATGCGGGCCGTACTGCAGACTCCGGCAATCCTAATTCCAGCCAATCCTACGCTTGCACTGGCTAGCAGCGCTGCCGAATGTGGTACACGCATTTCGCGCGCTTGAACTGAGAGCATTATATTAATTAATTACGCTCGGATAAGTATTTGAAAAATGACAGATGGTAATCCTATAAAAAAAAACTTACTTTTTGATCCTGACCATAAAAAACACTCCCTCCGCGATACTTAGAACATGAGCGATGCACGTTTTATGTTCACGTGGTTATGGTAAAGTCTTACAGATAAATATTTGAATACTACAAATGCCAATCTCATAAAAAGAAAGAATTTTACTGTCTGATCATCGCCGTACAAAAATCCTGGCACTACGATATTTAGAACACGGGCGATGCATGTTTTATCTTCACATGTTATGGTTAAATGATAAGTGTTTGAAAAATGACAGATGCCAAACTTATTATATGAAAGAATTTTATTTTCTGATCATGGCCTTACAAAAGTCCTGTCTCTTCGATACTTATAACACGAACGAGGCACCTTTAATCTTCACATGGTTATGGTTACCCAACATCCATCTATTCAACACAGAAAAGTCTGAAAAACCACACAATTCTTTCCTCATAACATTTATCTCAAGTATAAATTAATAATGTACTTACGATTAAAACAGAAGTTACGCAATTTGAAACAGAGTTCATTTTCAGTTCATTTTCAGAGTAGAGGTGTCGTTTTATTAAAGTGAATGGCATCGTTAAATCGTGTGTTGAACTCGAGCTAAAATATTGCTAATATTACATTACATAATTATTATACATATATCTATTTTCTAGGGTTTGTGATACAAGTGCGTGAACATGTCCCTCGAAGCTGGGACAAGTGATTTTTCGATCAACAATCGTGAAGTGATTCATTCTCAGGACAGAAAAAAATATATTTAATATGAACAGGTTTTTACGAAAGCTCTCCAATCCAGGATAAAGGATAACTGTAGATTTTTCAAAATCTCAGCAATAAAATCTGTAATCTTCTGGTGTAAGTAGTGTACACACAGTGTCACGAATTTTTAATGAAGCAGCTTTATCCTTAGAAAAAGGGAGCGTAGTGTTTCAATCTCCGGGAAAGATCCAAGAAGTCGGAAAGCAAGTTACTGGATTGGAAACCGTGCTTGCTGTTTCACTGCTGTGACGTGTGTCAAGGTAAGATCTTAATGTTTTAGAAATGTTTAATGTGTTATTTAATTACCCAAAATAGAATGGAAGAATAGAAGAATAGCCAAAACCTTTGCTGCTGAGTAAAGCTGCTCTTATGTACATGGAATCTCTGCAGGTACACGTACTACGCTTGGCAACAGTGCTCCGATTGAGCATTGGCTAGCTTTCATATGCCTTTAACTTTTTAGAGTTATATATGAACTCACCTAAGAGGTTCTATATGCCTATGACTTCGATATTAAAGGAGTGATACCACTCATCTATACATACTTAATAAGTTTATTTAAATATCTATACAATTAATCTGGTGCTTTAAGAAGATTCGGTTTCATGTTTCGTGTTATTCTTATTTTTTAAAGTAGTTTTTTACTCACGCTCAGTGTTATAAGTACATTGCTTTATACACATGGGGAGGTATATAAAATCTACCTATACTTAGGATAACGGAATACCACTAAAATGCAAAACTGATCTGGATAACGCAACTTAACGAGATATAAATTTAAAACCTGCAGAATATGAGAGCACACACTACACGGCACCATGGAGGTGTATTCCGATGGCAGGGTCTTCCGTGTAAATTTTCAAGTGGTAAAGATATTTCCGTACTTTTTACTGTGAAAAGGAGAAGCAAAAAACTCCTTTATGGCAATCAAGATAAAGAGGTCCCTGTAAATATTTAGAGTATGTTCTGTTATATAAATATAAGTATAAATATATATATATATATATATATATATTTCAGTCAGAAATATGTTAAATAAATCCTAAACATATTCCACGGGAATTTAAAACTAACCGTGATGAACTTATACTTCAGGTAATGAAAATACCCCCGCGCGCTCCCATCCTTCAGAAAAAGAAAAAACCGGCATGATTATGAGGGTGGTCTGGAAAGTTTCCGGCCTCAACATGAAATATAAGCCAGTGAATTTCGTTATTCATCTATCGACAGTTACTCACCAAAATTTCAGCCATTTTGGAGGCTCAGTTGTTATGTAACAGTCGTATGAGTGAGTTTATGTGAGTGTTCTTATGAAAATGGACAAAATTGAGTTTCGAGCTGTCATTAAATATTTGTTTTTGAAAGCCAATACGTCTATGCAACTCAAAGATGAGTTGGATTCAGTGTACGGGGACTCTGCACCAACGTTTACCACAGTGAAATTTTTTGCAGCTGAATTTAAACTTGGTCGTAAGAGCTTGTGAGACGATGAACGTTTGGGGCCTCCAAAACTGCAACTACCGACGAACACATCGCCAAAGTTCACTAAATGTTCCTAAACGACCGCCATATTAAAGTGATTGAGATAGAATAGGCTATTAACATGTTAAAAGAACGTGTTTGTCACAAATTAAATCAACATTTAGATATGAGAACGCTCTTCGCGCATTGGGTGCCGCGTTTGCTCACGTTAGGTCAAAAGCGTGTTTGAATGAACAGTACCAACGCTCTGTTGACGCAGTTTAGGTGCAATAAATCCGAGTTTTGGCACCGATTAATTACTGTCGATGAAACTTGGATGCATTATTATACACCCGAAACAAAATTACAGACCAAACAGTGGACTGCAAAGGGGGAACCTGCTCCAGAAAAGAAAAAACTGTTTTTTCACCTGGGAAAGTGATAGCAACTGCTTTCGGGATAGTCATGGAGTTAGTTTAATCGGTTATTCTCAGAAAGAAAGAAAAAAAATTAGAGGAGCATACTACGCATCATTAATTGAGAAGCTAAAGGCTGAACTTGCGGAGAAACTTCCATATTGTAACGGGAGCGCTGGAGCACCCTGTGAACCAGCTGCGAACGGAAGGCAGGGGGGAGGACCGCGTTAGCCACACCTCCTCCTCGTTTGTCTTGTAGTGGTGACAGGCTGTGGTCAGGGGAAAAATGACTGTGTCGCCTGTTTTTCTCTACACCTGTTTCTCGATCTTTCGTTTACTGGAACATTCTCCTGGTCACTAGAAACCGGCGATATTCCGATATAAAGAGGGTTACAGACAGACAGAGTTGAGTTGGTTTTGGTTTAGTCAGTCAGTGAGTTGGTTTTGTCAGTGAGTGAGGAGACAGTTGCAGTTCTTGGTGTAAGAGTTAGTCAGTGACGTGTTAGCGAACGAAAGGATTGTGCAACGGAAGACTGTACGTATCTGTGAAGGTGTACCGGAGTTTATGTAATCGCGAGTACAAGTGAAGTTGTAACGGACGAACTGGTAAATTGTAATTGTGTGCAGCAAGTAATTTTGTGTAATTGGCAAGTGTTAAACTGTAAGTCGGTGGAAATAAAGAACATTGTTGAGTGGTGTAATTGGACTTTTCATTTCACGAACCCACAAAGTCACAATATTTACAGAAAAACTAAATCTTCTTACACCAAGACAACGCACCCTTTGACACCTCAGCGATTGCAATCGCGAAAATCCCCGAATTACGGTTTGAGTTGCTTGACCATCCACCTTACTCACCAGGTCTAGCTCCAAGCTATATTGGTTCCCTCAACTGAAATTGCGCTTGGAGGACAGAAATTTCTGTCAAATGAAGAGGCAATGACCTTCGTGGACTTTTGTAGAGAAATACGCCGAGTAATATTTGGGCGGGTTACACAGATGGGAGCATCGCTGGGAGAAGTACGTAGAGTTACAAGGAGACTATGTTAAAAAATAAAAATAAATTGAAATATATGTTGCAAGTTTATTAAGTCGGAAAATTTGCAGACCACTTATGTGTATTATATTATGGTGACTAACATTAAATCAGTGAGTTAATATCCTGAAAATTATTACATTGACGGACAGTTAAAAGAGTAAAAAACTAATGCACCACTCAAACTTATAGCTTTTGAGATGGTTACCGCTGCTGAATTAATAAATAATCACAAATAAACTTGCTATGGATTCATATAGACTTCTATAATAACATTTAACTTTACCCTTCAGTGGGAAGGCAGGAGTTTTAGAGCAAAATTGCAAAAGAAGAAGTGATCTATACTGCGATCCAAATAAACCTGAACCATTTCAATAGACCATAACTTTTGAACCAATAATAGGACACACGTACAACTATGGGAGAATATAATACACAACTGGGAGATTACATTACACTGTTTTTATCTCAGAGAAAATTTTAGAAGTGTCCACCACCAGCATCTGTACATGTTTGCATTCGTCTCACCATACCTATTCTCTGAAGTTTTACGGAGATGATATCGAATTGAGAGATATTATTTCCAGCGAGATGGAGGAGCGTGCCATACATCTAATGACACCATGGAACTTGTAACCAGTTTCTTTGATAATCGAATAATCTCAAAAGGTGTATGCCCTGACCTCCCTCACCGGATTTTTTCTTGTGGGGTATTTAAATATGCATTGTACAAGAATAGGCCACAGACAATTAATTTTCTCAAGGAACCCATTCGAACCGAAATAAGTAACATTGGCGAGGATACTCTCCGTAAAACTTTAGAGAATATGGTGAGACGAGTGACCACAAAAATGGAGAGCACGAATGATTACGCGCTGTTCTTGCAATGAAAACGTTGCCATTTTAAATATCAGAAACAGTCCTAACTCTCGCTGCCACTATAGTTCTATGCACTGTACTGTGACGCAATCTCTGTCACTCATTCACAAAGAGTTCAAATATATTTTGAAAAAAAAAAAAAACAACAACAAAACAACAGAAGTTTTTACGTGGCCTCAGTCCTGGAAAAAACATAGGATATGTTATTGCTTGAAGGCACCGCGTATAACTTAGAGATTCAGTGGTGAGTCTATGAAAAATGTTAAATTGTATATATTGTATAAATCCAATCCAATCACAGACGGATCACCCTGCAGATTAAATTACTGGAGATTGTTATTACAAACATGTTTTTCTAAAGCTGAAATTCACAGTATGTGTTTTGTACTTGTAAAACTGGCTTTCCATCAGTTTAGAATTACGTCTTTTGCAACATTACCTACTGAGTTTGCAGGGGAACCTCTCATTAGTCATAGATATCTTCCTGTTGTTCCGTTCTTCTTTCAATTTGATTACTTTCTTTTGAAGAAAGTTCAGACTGCAGTTGTGGATAATAAAACGTCTTTTAGTTGTGGTTCCGCTGCACATCTTCATATACCTCTCATCCCCTAAGAGGAATTAACCCTCCATTGGGCGCCTCAAATTTCGTGAGGCCGTTAGTAGCGATGTATCTGCTGGATACGTGTGACGATAATTGTGTTTTAGTATCTGTTTTCAATAGTTTTGAAACAAATGCATCTTATTATGAATCTGAATTGTTTCTTGAACATAGTCAAACTGAAAATATTAACACCAAGGTCATCTGTTGTCCAGAAGTCGTGAATATTTTGCCGACCTCCACGGAACACAACAGCAAGTTATAATAACGCCTTAAAGGCTTTCATTTTTTCTATGTCTGTATCTCTGCAATCACTGTAACGTTCATATTTCACTTTGAAATCATCTATGCGTCTGTTGGTGTAGTACACAATTATGCAGAATATCACTTCTGACGAAAAGTTTCCATCACTCAAATTCAGTTTTTCATAGTTCTGGCATTCCGCACGACTTTAGGCAGTTTACCGTTACCGTTCTCGTGCTCCTTCCCCTTCTCCTTCCCCTTCCTCCTCTTCCTCGTCTTCCTCTTCTTCTTCTCCTCTTCCTCCTCCTCTTCCTCCTCTGCCTCTTCCTTCTCTTTCTCCTTCTCCTCCTCTTCTTCCTCCTTCTCCTCCTTCTCCTTCTCCTCCTCCTCTTCCTCCTTTTCTTCCTTCTTCTTCTTCTCCTTCTTTCTCTTCCTCCTTCTCTTCCTCTTCCTTCCCTTCCTCTTCCTCCTTTTCTTCTTCTTCCCCTTCCACCGCTTCCTCTTTCTCTTCCTCCTCCTCTTCCTCCTCTTCCTCCTCCTCTTCTTCTTCTTCTTCTTCTTCTTCTTCTTCTTCTTCTTCTTCTTCTTCCTATTCCTCTTCCTTTTCTTATATTACTATTATTACTACCATTATTATCATTACTATCATTATTATCATCGACATCATTATCACTATCATTATCATCAACATCGTTACCATCATCTATATCTCCATCGTTATCACCTTGTGTCTTTTGCAGTCACCAAAATAGTAATTTTCATAATTTTCTAGCACCTTATTACTTTCCGCTTCATCAACATCATGATCCGTATCGGTGTCTACAGATCGTGTTTTAGTCAAATCTTCATATTCGGAATCAGTTTCTACAAAATTATCTTCAATCGGCAGCGCATCATCGTCGAAAATAAGGCTATGTACTTCCTCCAAATTCTCAGGATCTTTCAGATCACATAGTTGACTCATTTTCAAACTTACGATTCACAGTAATAAAGAAAGGCACTCTTGTTTACCTTGCAAAAACACAACCACTTATATTAGCATTCTTTAGCAATCACGTGGTTGGATCCGATAGCGGCGACAATGTCTAACGCGGGTTGGCACGATGTATCTGACAGATACAACAGCACACGCGTGATGACTTTTACCTCGTTTGCAAACTTAGTATTAGGGAGAAATGGTTGAAAATTACAGAAAACAGTAGCAAAGATATGGTGGAAGATTTCCCGGCTCGGCAAGCCCTTACCTCTATTTATTGCCAAAACAATGAAACAATCTTAAACCATGTATCTCACAGACACATGCGTGACTAACGAAGTGTTAAAGAATATTTCATTTGTAGAATGGAGCTCATTTCGTCCCGAAAGTTTATAAGTTTATGTATTCGTTTCTTATGATTCTTGTCCTCCTTTGATCACGTTCATCCTCTGAAATTCCACTTGAGTGTGGTGAACCCAAATTGATGTTTTGGTCACTTTTTCAGGCCGCAGGGCGTTAGTAGCAGTTCCAAATGAATCTCAAAAGTAGAAATATTGTGCTACTACTTTATATTTCGGTTCGCGTAATTTTGTTACGAAACTTCATGCTCAAATTTGAATAACCTGGTCATAATAATTATGGAGTTTGAAATAATTGCATAGCGGCAATTCATGCTGCAATTGAATTAGTTTCACACTTTATTCTCTGTCCAGTATTTTAATTAGCAGCTACCATAGCTGAGTTATTTCCAATTAACATAAAACAATCCGAAGAACGTAGAAAGGTCGAAATGAAATTCAAAGGAACAGATTTCACATTGATTTTACAGTCAGATTACTGTGTGTCAGTCCCGGTTAGTGGTTGGGAGTGGGGGTGTGGGGGAGAAAGGAGGAGTTAGAAGTGCCGGAGTAGCGGGTGTAATGGTTGTGCTGGAAGACAGATCAAAGGCCACCAAATTACTTGGCGTCCCTAACTTATGCTATCTCGCCACCAGGTGCAGCAGTTATTTTAGATATTTCATGCTGTGTTAGGAATAATCGAAGATACATGAGTAGTGTGTGCACGAGAAAAGAAATAGTTCACCGTGGAATCTACCGCTGGTTGTAAAATAACTACATTAGTAATACTTAGAATTGTTTCAAAAATTTAAAAATGTTTATGGGAAATTAAATTTATATCTTTAAAAATGAAAAGCATTATTTATTCTTCAAAAAATAGTAATACTATCTTTATCAGCCCCGTTACCGCGACCCCAGGAACGAAAATGATCTCATCGCTCAACAATTACAGATACGCCTAATTATCCAGAGTTGCAGCAGAAACTTCTAGAATTCTTCGAGATCGTAACCAAAGGTGAGAAATAAATCTGCATCCAACTTCATCCCAAGTAATCCTGTTTCAAGATGGTGCCACAACGTGGTGCATCATCATAGCATCTTCAAACATCGCATAAGCACAAAAATTAAGCTTCAGTGTGGCTTCCCAAACTGCGCCTTCGAGATAATGCACTCGAAGATTATCTCATCATAATCCTTCTAAAGTAATTGTTTCACAGGTGTCTTAGTGTAGCCACTATACCACTCGCAAAAGCTAAAGGCATATGAACGCTGGCCAATGCTCAAGCGGAGCGCTGTTACCAAGCATAGTACGTGCACCTGCAGAGGTTCCATGTACATAAGAGCAGTTTTAACCGCCAGCAAAGGTTTTGGCTATTCTCCCCGCAATTAAACTACACATTAAATATTCCTAAAATATTAAGATCTTGCCTTGACACACGTCACAGAAGTGAAAAAGCAAGCACGTTTTCCAATCCAGAAACTCGCTATCCGGCTTCATGGATCTTTCCCGGAGATTTAAACACAGGTAGGCTCTCTTTTTATAAGGATGAAACTGCTTGACCACAAATTCGTGACACTATGTGTACACTACCTACACCATAAGGATATAGAGTTAATTGCTGGGATTTTGAACCATTTACAGTTGACCTATATACTGGATTGGAGAGCTTCCGTAAAAGCTTGTTCACATCAAATATAATTTTTCTCCCCTAAGAATGAATCACTTCTCGTTTGTTGATCGAAAAATCCCTCGTCCCAGATTCGAGGGACATGTTCACGCACTTGGTTCATGAACACTGTGAAGCAATAATAATGGGTGGCGCACAGCTCCACGTTTGCGGGACAGTTTGAAGCAATAATAATAGCTCAGGGTTAAGCAATGAGGTTTCTGCTAAGGTATGCGTGAGTATGTATGAGAAGGATAGTTTTAATGACACTAGAATGCCCGTTTCAAACTGGTTTAATGACTGCTTCTTTTTATCATAACATCAAACTTGAGGTTGCCGACCAAGAGTTATCAATATATCGCTGTTTAGAGTTACTGTATGTGAAATGCTTATTGCTCGATAAAACTTAATTCTTTCCTCACGTACATATGAACCGACAAATACCTTCTCTCATCGCTTCTGGTCTGCCTTGCCCCAGACAGAAGATGAGGACAACCCTAATAGGCTTTACGCCGAGGACTAAGTGTCCTCACACTATGGACAGCTGCTCGTGGGTGTGTAACTTTTACATCTGGAAGCCCTCTTTTCAGACAAAGATTCCCTTTGGGACTATTTTGTCCATTGTGATTATTAGACTCGGCCATGCCATTAGTAATGGTCCGAAGAATACCTTTTCAAACCATACCTTTTCAAACCAAGTCAAGTGCTATTCATTCAGGATTATTACTAAGAAAACCCTTTTTCTCCCGTGTCTTTTGCTAAACAACTCAACCAACTGCACCTGTTCGTGTCGTAAGAAATATACAATAATCCTTTTAAATCCATAACGATTATTTACGCATTGAAATTCTTAATTTCGGTATCAACTGGAAAAAATATATGTGTATAATAATAATTTAATGTAATATTAACAATATTTCAACTCGAGTTCAACACACGACCTAACGATGTCATTCACTTACACAATCCGTCACCTCTACTCTCAAAACGCACTGAAAATTAACTGTTTCAAACTGTGTGACTTCTGTTTTAATAGTGGGTACATTATTTATTTGTGCTTGAGATAAATGTTATGGAGAAAGAATAGTGTTGCTGAGTACTCCAGGGCAGGCCATTCCCGCCTTCCCGCGCAAAACACTGTGTGACGTACCTGAGAATACAACGCAAGAGCGCTTACACGTGATGTGCGTAATGCAATATTGTGATTTCATATTATAAGATAAGATAAGGCGCTGATGCATGCAAATTCCACAATCCTTCTGATGAAATAAACGAGATGCAGCTGCTTATGAGCTATTGTAGTTAATGGCTGTGTTTTTTGTCGTAACATTATGAAAACCTTTGCGCTGTTGCTGAAAGCAAACATGCTTCGTATAAAACTACGAATGTGATTTTCCATTGTTTGCCTAAAGATCGAGAACTACAGCGCAAGATGGTTTTACGCTGTAAAAGGGCTGATCCGGTTAATGTGAATAATGCAAGGATTTGTTCCGATAACTTCCTGCCCGAAAACTATGAACGGGATTTAAAAAACGAGCTGTTAGGTTTGCCGCTGAAACGAAAATTAAAGGGCGACGCTGTACCGTCATAGAAAATTCCTAATTGGCATGGGGATGTATTTGAGGCGGTAGTAGCAAGTACCAGCAAAACCAATAATTTGCAGGTAATTATCAGATACACATTCCATTTATGTATTTGTTTCTATGTGTACACTGAGTTTATTCGCTCCTTTTTTCTAAGAAAAGTTTGATGCGTGGAATAATAATAATAATAATAATAATAATAATAATAATAATAATAATAATAATAATAATAATAATAATAATAATAATAATAATAATAATAATAATAATAATAATAATAATAATAATAATAATAATAATAATAATAATAATAATAATAATAATAATAATAATAATAATAATAATAATAATAATAATAATAATAATAATAATAATAATAATAATAATAATAATAATAATAATAATAATAATAATAATAATAATAATAATAATAATAATAATAATAATAATAATAATAATAATAATAATAATAATAATAATAATAATAATAATAATAATAATAATAATAATAATAATAATAATAATAATAATAATAATAATAATAATAATAATAATAATAATAATAATAATAATAATAATAATAATAATAATAATAATAATAATAATAATAATAATAATAATAATAATAATAATAATAAAACTGTTTTTATTAATAGGCAATATCAGCAAGAGATCGCCGGTGCGAAGTTAGGACCGTGCGAAAGAGGGCGCTGTCTACTATAGTATGTTTATCTCCCAAAAAAAAAAAAAAATTTGACACGTCGACCAGCACGGAGGTAGCTCCTGACCACTCTGTTTTTGCTGAAGAGGAAATAATTAGACTAAAGACTCAGATGCAAGCCCTGAAGAAAGAAAACAGTGTTTTGAAACGGCAGAACAAGGTACAGAAGTAATATTTTGTAGCTTCCATGGACAAAGTGCTGCGAAGTGTAATGGAGTGATGCAAAACTTAATTTCTATAATAAGTTCCAAGTTTCCCGAAATTCATCGCAAAGTGATCTCTCTTAATGTGAGGACAAGAACCTTCATTAGAATTAGGCACTTAAATAAAAGAGCGAAGGCAGAAATGATCAGGAAACTTGCAGCAAAGGAAAGTCTTCAATGGGTTGCTTCGTCATTTTCTTGAGCTACACTGATTAAGTACATATGAATACTAACATGTTTTAAACTCTTAATACAACTGCTAGAAAGAACCTTCATTATAATACAAAAGTGGATGTATATGCCTTCCGATTTTACACGTAGCAGAGCTTAAATAACACATACTGAGGGGCTAGTGTTTAACTCTCGCGGTTGAACTGTATTCTCAGTGACGTCATGCGCGTTAGCCAATGGCAGTGCGACTCTCCGGAATGGCCTACCTGAGTACTCTAGTTGCCTTGAGTGTTGCTTTTCAGGCTTATCTTTGTTTAATGGATGGATGTTGGATGCAACCATAGCCATGTGAAGATAAAGAGTGCAACACTGGTGTTGTCAGTATCGTAGAGGCAGGATTTTTGTATGGTCATGATCAGAAAATAAAACTCTTTCTTGCTATCGGATTGGCATCTGTTATTTTCACACATTCATCCGTATCATTTAACCAGAACATGTGAAGATAAAACGTGCATCACTCGCGCTAAAGGTATCGTAGAGGCAGGAATTTTGTATGGTCATGATCAGAAAATAAAATTCTTTCTTATTATAAGATTGGCATCTGTCAGTTTTCAAACATTTATCCGAGCGTAATAATTAATACAATATTCTCAGTTTAGGCGAGCGAGATGCCTGTACCACAGCATGGCTGATAGGCGGGACAACTTAGGATTGGCAAAAGTCTGCATTAGAGACCGCCTCCATATGCCTTTATTTTTTGCGAAGACTATTGGTACACTGGTTTCACCAGGCGAACATAATGCTGCCCTACAACGAATTCTACCACGTAGCAGCGCCACACTAGCTCATTCTCAGCCACTTCTGAGGCGAAATAGATTTCAAATGATGGTGCATGAAAAGGAAGAATGGAAAGTCACGAACAGAAAAGTAACCGACACAGCGCTCACCTACTGACAAAGTAAAAGTGCTATACATTTCTTTTCAGATTAGTCGGTCACTGGGAATATAAATTATAGCCACCCTATTGCGTGTCAATGTTACTATCCTCTGGTCCATCGATTATCCTAGGTGTTTTTTACAGTATAAGGTGTGCAGAGGAATGGAATGTTGTTTTCTAATTACCTTACACCTATACAGGTTAGGCCAAACGTTTAGTCAGAAGCCTTCAGTAACATCACTTGTAAAATAAACAGCGGACTTTGCCACTAAAATATAACCTTATGAAAAGGTGAGCAAGAGAACAGAATAAATAGAATACTACCAACAATCAAATCTGCTCTGCCAAACCATGGAAATGCGGCACCGGAGACGACTATCCTCTTCGTGGAATGTTCGAGTAGGGTAGTAACGTTACTGAAAACCCCGAAACACAGTGTGTAAGTGAAATAAACGTTTCCGTGAGACAACCATTTCAAGAACAATACTGAAACTGTCTAGCGTTCCCTTACACCTACTACTAGCTCCTCATACTCATACTAACTCGAAGAACTTTCAGGTGTCTCACATCTACACATGGATTTTACCACCAGATCCACCTAACCTCTAACGAGTATCGGGAACTTCACCTGCGAGTCCAACCCAATCTAGGGGTGCTACATCGGGTGGAGAGGTTTGAAATATTTGACGCAGCGTATTTCTAATAACAATAGGAACATCACCACTGTTTCAGTTCCGCAACGCGGTAGCTGAATGTTTCCAGCTTATCTTGAATCGGATATAAGGAAATTATGGGCATGAAATTCCCTGATACTAAGAGACATTCACCTAACCAGCTGGAGATATCATGGTAAGAATGACGATGTAATTGAATCTGGTGTCTCCAAAATGTAAGCCTGATATCGCACAGTGATCATCCTCGGTAAATATAGAAAGTAAACTAAATATATTGTCGCACCCTACATTAAAATAGATTTTAATATTTATTATCTATGGGGGGAAAGCGTAGCGGTAGAGCTAAACCATTTTAACAAACGCTGGTTACACACCACGCGGTGGGTTGGACATGTTATTTTACACTGATAATTAGCTTACCTGTATGGTGGTGAAAGGTGGAAGGCCCAGCGAAGGAAAACTCACAAGTGCATTTTAAAGGAGATTTAATATCAGGTATTTTAGACAACTTACATTGCAATGAGGTTTGTGTCCCGGAGGGTTGCTACACACACGTTCTCTCTCTCTCTGGTGGCGGCCGGTCGTCTCGGGAAGAGGATGTGCCATCCCCCTCCCCAGCGCAGCCAACGAACAAAGTTCAACCTAGTGGCCCCATGTCTGACAACTCATACAGGGTTACCACATCTCCCCCCGGACCACAAGCTGTTGACCCAGGGTCAACAGAACAATTAATTACAAATGAAAAGAAAATTTAACTCGCTCGAGTGATGGACCAAAAAAAAAAAAAAAAAATTAGCATACAAATATCACAAACAGTATTACAAACATAAGTCTTGTCTCTTGACGTTACACATTCGTTTCTTTACTCCAGTGTCTGTCTATAACTTTAATTAAAAAGCCCTAAAAGAAAAATAAATGAAGTTCAGCACTTTTCACCACTACTGCACCAAGCAAAAAAAAAAAAAAATAAGTTTCACAACCTGCCTGAACAGTACATTCCATTCCCACTGGTCTCACAAATGTAATAAAAAAACTTGAAGCTTGCACTGCAGTCACTGATGAATAAAGACCACTGAATTGAGCACAATTGTACTTGCTCTACACTGAATAACAATGTGGGGCATTAATAGTTCTTCTGCCCCCAACACAGGTACGAAGTGACAGCACTAATAGCTGCCAAAGCTCTGACGAACAGTGGTCATAAAGGGCGGACCAGAGCCCGATGACACAAGGCAGTGTGGCAGGTTTAGCACTCCCATGGTGCAAACAGTTCGGTAGGAACAGTGTGGTGCAGCAGGAACGCAGATCAATAGGGCTGACTTGATACGTATCATCATACTACAACATTATTTCCAAAAATATAAGTGTACGTCAATTACAGAAGACACAACTACATCATTAAAAACAACCTTCACTTCTGAACAATAATAAATAATAATAAAAAAAAATTAGGTACACCCCATCTAGGTAGCAAGATACATGCTGAAACTAAGATAATTTCCATCACTCGGCAATATATAGAGCTTACAAATTTTGACAAGATAAGTCAAATAATCTTCACAAAAGAATACATAAAACGTAGAAATATCACAATCAAAACTTTACAAAAACCCCTTAGGGTAGAAATAATACAATACACACAGCGCAAAATAATTTGACCTTCCAAAACATTGAATAAAAATATTACAAATTTTCAAAATACCAAAACTTACAATTAGAGGGGTACCCCAAAATATTACACGTGGCCATAAACTTTTTAACAAAAACTGATGTGTACACTTAAACAAAAATGAGCTCAGTTTTTCTCTTTGTTTTACCATTATAATTTCAATCATATTTATTATGTGCGCGCACTACTTAATATCATCAGTACTACTACCTTTCAAATCAACAAAACTACTTACAATCTACTAACATCAACATTTTGCATGCCAACAGAACTACTGTCACATTACTACACCAACAAAAAAAACAAACAAAAAATCGTTCTACAACACAATACATAGAACAAAACTGAGAGAAAACATTAAGTTCTGGGGCCTCAAAATTTCACATCCTATATACACAAAAGAGAAAATATAGTATCATGTCTTAGCCTATTCTAAAAACTTTTGTATACATTGAAGGGTACTTTTGCTTTTCAACATAAAACTTAGAATTCAATAAACCATTAAAGCATACTGGTAATCACACAACTCCAAAATATATATCACTCTTAATCCAAAACAATTTTATCAAAATGTTCAAACTATTAGCATCCTGCAATAAAGAGACAAATTAAACATCTGTACTAGTAATGTGCTATCTCACAAATACCTGGTAACTATGGCGAGGATGACAAACAGAACATCCCCAGGTCTCAGCTTCATAACAGTCATTCAAAAACCTCTTTTTGATTCAGGTTTTCCTCACCATCTTAGCATGCACATTTCAGCACCAATGCTAAACAAAACTCAAAAATACACTTAATTACTTGCATCGATAAGCACATTTCAGCCACTTTATCGAGCCTAAAGCACTGGATTAACGGGCACATTACAGCA
This sequence comes from Mantis religiosa, assembly GCA_030765055.1. Taxonomy (NCBI): domain Eukaryota; kingdom Metazoa; phylum Arthropoda; class Insecta; order Mantodea; family Mantidae; genus Mantis; species Mantis religiosa. The sequence continues at coordinate 120,462,846 of CM060959.1, forward strand.
ACCCCATTAACCAGATAAACTTTACCTCTACATCTTTCACATAATCACACATAATTTCATTCATCCTTCTTATCGAGGTAGCACAGCACTATTCCAAAATGTAAACTTAAAATTAATAAACAAAATTTCAATTTTCTAATCATTGCAAAATTTATCATAAAATGAGGTTATTCAACTCAAAACAGTTATTAGGGAACATATACTTTTAATATCAATTAATTGTGACTTTCAATAATAACAATTGTATGTTCAACTTTTGACATCTAATTCATCAAGCATCTATCCAAGTATTGCCATTTGCCAATAATATACATCATATTCCAAAACAAAATACCTTAGCACACTATACACTAAATCTCAAAATTTACACTCAGAAATCAAGAGGCAATATACTTTACATACAACCTTTTTACATTTAATGTGACACAAAAGAAAAGCAAAATGCATTTACAGTCTATATGGTCCCACAGGATCAAAATATGGGAATATCCTAGAAACATGTACTGATTGTTCCTTAACTCTAGGAGCATTTGGTCGACGAACCACATAAGTAACAGGAGTAATTTGTCGAACAATTTCAAAAGGCCCAAAATATCTATGAAGCAATTTGGTACATTTTCCCTTTTTCCTAATTGGAGTAAAAATCTTAACAAGCTGACCTACTGCAAAATGAGTATCTCTATGCTTAGCATCATATCTTTCTTTCTGTTTAATCTGTTGCTGATTAATATTATGGATGGCTACTTCACGAGCTTTCTGAATCTCTTCCAAAGTTTGCCGAACAAATAAATCATTTGAAGTGGCCTGAAGTTGCACCTGATTTGGTAAGGAAGGTTCACGACCATATATCAAATAGAATGGTGAAAATTTTGTAGTTTCCTGAACAGAAGAATTGTATGAAAAAATCACATATGGTAAAACATTAGACCAATTGCGCTGATTTGAATCCACAAAATGACTAAGACAATTTAGTAAAGTCTGGTTAAATCGTTCAGTAAGGCCGTTGCATGCCGGGTGGTATGAACTAGTAAAATGAGGGGAAACTGACAAAGCTTTCAAGAGTTCCTGGGTTACTTCACTCAGAAAGACACTACCACGATCAGACAGTAACATGGCAGGGGCCCCATGCCTGCAAATAATCTGATGTAAGATGAACTTAGTAACCTGGGGAATGGTAGCCAAAGAGAGAGGGGCAGCATCAACCCACCTAGAAGCATATTCTGTAGCAACTATGATATACTTATGACCCGACGTAGAACGAGGCAAAGGGCCTAACAAATCTATTCCCCAACGTTCTCCAATAAAGTTAACTGGAATAGGCTGCAAAAGACCAGCAGGTTTTTGATTCTTAGGTGCCTTCCTAGACTGACAACTTGGACAAGTTTTCACAAAATGCTCAATATCTTTTTTCATACCTATCCAGTAGTATCTTGAATTAATCTTACTAAAAGTTTTAGAAAAACCTAAATGACCAGATAGTGGATCATCATGACATGAGGACAAAATTTCATGCTTTAACACCTCAGGAATGACTAGTAAATGCAAGGGACCAGTAGAACCCGAATTTTTCCTGTACAAGACATTACTTTTCAAAATATAGGTAGAAGCTTGACGTTGAACCTTAGCAGGAGCAGATTCAGGATCCTTAAGGGCATTAATAATTGGAGTCAGAACTGGATCATCATTTTGTTTCTGAGCAACCTCAACTGGTGATAGCAAACAGGTAATTAGCTCATCAAGTTGTTCAATTTGATGCTCTTCAGGCTGTAACACAGGGAACCTTGACAAAACATCTGCGTCATTATGTTTCTTACCAGATTTATAACATATATCATAATCAAATTCCCTTAACTTTAGACTCCATCGAGCCAATCGGCCTGTCAAATCCTTTAAATTGTTCAGATAACAAAGGGAGTGATGGTCTGAAATAACATGCACTTTATAGCCATACACAAAAGTCCTGAAATGTTTTAAACCAAAAACGATTGCCAAAAGCTCTAACTCTGGTACACTGTAATTTCTTTCACATTTTGACAAAGTTCTAGAAGCATATGCAATAGGTCTAAGATTATCATTTACTTTCTGTAGTAAAACACATGCTATTCCTAGACCACTAGCATCAGTATGTAATTCTGTATAGGCTCCAGGATTATAATGAGCCAACACAGGGGCAGAAACAAGAGAGTTCTTTAACTGCTGGAATGCTGTTTGCTGATCCGGGCCCCAAATAAAACTTTGACTTTTCTTGGTCAGCTGAATCAATGGATGGGCAATGTAAGAGTAGTTCTTAATAAATTTCCTGTAGAAATTGAACAAACCCAAAACTTTTCTCACGTCTCTAACATTCTTTGGGCGTGGTAGTTCTTTGATCACTGTAACTTTCTCAGAATCTGGGGAAATTCCATCTTTGGATACTTCAAAACCCAATAACTTTATCTTTTCCATAGCAAAGAAACATTTCCCAGGTTTCAGTTTAAAATTATGCATTTCCAAACGTTGAAAAACAGCTTCTAAGTTTTCTAATAATTCTTCAAAAGTTTTGGCAAAAACAACAATATCGTCCAAATATGCTAAAGCTTTCTTAAATTTCAAGTCTCCTAACAATTTCTCAGCAACAAAACTGAAAAATCTTGGTGCATTAGCAAGCCCAAAAGACAAACGTTCAAATTCATACTGCCCTTCATGAGTAACAAGTGAGGTATACTTTTTACTATTCTCCTCTAAAGGAATTTGAAAGTATGCTGACAACAAATCTAAGGAAGCAAACCATTTAGCTTCTCCAAGGTAACTAAGGAGGTCATCAATAAGAGGCAAGGGAAAGGCTGAGTTTACTGTAACCTTATTCAGTTGACGATAATCTACACAAAACCGCATAGAGCCATCTTTTTTCTTTACCAACACAACAGGTGATGACCAAGGTGACTGAGAATCTCTAATAATACCAGCATTTTTCATTTCCTCTACTTGTTGGGAAATAATCTGTTTCTGCTTATGAGCTACCCTATAGGGTCGTTGCTTAATAGGTTTTTCATCCTTTACCTCTATTTTAAATTCAGCTACATTAGTTGAGCCTAAATCTTGCAATGAAGTGGCAAAAACATGTTCATATTTTAACAACAGATTATGAAGATCTGACTTTTGAGCTTCATTTAAGTTGGTATTAACATTAAATTCAAACGTTGGAGCGTTCAATGGAGTAACATCCTTAGGTGAAACTGAGTTACTTTGAACAAATGCAACTTCATGAGCATTAGCTAATACAGTTTTAGCAAAAAAGTGTTTGAGGAACAGCTGAATTATTATGTACTGGTATCACAAAGTCCTTTGAAGATTTGCAAACTACAGGTGGAATAGAAATATTCTTCTTATGCATAATACTGGTAGAAGGCTCGAACATAACCTCATTTGTAATATCAGCTGAAGGCTGCACTGCCACAAAACAAGTAGTAAGCGGTGGCAATTTAACATCTTTTACAACAGAAACTTTATTAACTATCTGTACCTCATCGTTCAATGGAATCACAGCAATATCTGTAAAGGGACCACCACATGTTGTTTCAAAAGGAATATGTACCATTTCTCCCTTATGAGTTTGAATCTTAACTTCTGCACAAGAATAATCAATGGTAACTTTATGTGAAGTTAGAAAGTCATTACCCAAAATGAGATTATGTGCCAAGTCTTTTACCACTAACACATCTTCCTGAAAAACAAAGTCATTAATTTGAAATTTCAAATTTGTTTGATAAGGCGCATCTAATAACTTGTTACCAGCTGTTTTAAGCAAAATCTCGACAGGTTTCATTTTAGAAATGTCATTGATATGAGCTGCATTCACAATGCTAACTGCACTTCCTGTATCCAACAAAATTGGAAGTTTTGACTCCCCAATGGACCCCAAAATTTGCAAAATTTGATCTGGAAGAGAAGCAACATTAGACACAGGTGAACTTACTTTGGGTACCTCTAGGTTATGTCGTTGGAGGCTGGGCCTCTCGAGTTTTTTGAACCAGTTGGTGAAGTCCAGCAATTACGTGCCATATGACCACGCTTGTTGCAATTGTAACACACAATAGGTGCCTGCTGTCTCTTTTCATGATATCTTGGAGGCTTAAGTGGAGGTGGCTGCACAGTAGATGCAGTAGCAGTGAATTGAGACTGAAGTTGTTGCATTTGGTTAGCAAGTTTAGTGACCTGTTCACTCAATGTGGAAACAACATTAATAACTGGTTCAGAGTGATTTACACTTTCAAACTGTGATAAAACAGGTGCAGATGACACAGGTGGAGAAGTGTAAGTTGATGTTTGTGCTTGTACTAAATGGTGTCTATGTTGCACATAAAAATCAGCTTTATCAACGCTTTTAATAATTTGTAAAACCTCCTCAACTGTTTGTGGATTTAATGGGAGCAAAGCTTGTACATACTGAGGTTTCAATCCTTTCAATAAGTTTTTTACCTGCTCCATTTGTGTCATTGCAGCGTTAACTTGGTCACACAAGGATAATACATCATAAATGTAATCTAATACAGGTTCATTTTCTAATTGTACCCTCTGCCTAAGTTTAATTTCCAACAATTCATCTTGATTGGACATTTGAAAAGCTGCCAAAAACTGTTGAGTTAGAAAATGCCAATCATGCTCAGGGTGTCTATGGCAAAAAGTTTGGTACCAGAGTACTGCTGTGTCTCGCAAGTAACATGGGAAAAACTTCAACTTTTGTACATCTGACCAACCATTTGCTGTAGAAACTAAGTTAAATTTTCTCAAAAATTCTGAAGGAGATATCAGTGCTATCCTGTCAAAACAGGGTGGATCAATAAAAGGCCGAGAAACTTGCATTGTCTGAGTCTGATTAACATTAGGTGCCATGGATACTTCTAAATTACTAGGTACATGTGCACTTTGATTAGCTAAAGCAGAAGTCAAAGCTATTACATCATGTGAATCTATTGTAACTGGCACATTGGATGATTGCCGCGTTTTCTTAGGCATTTTGACTTACTTTTAAGTAACACTGGACACCAGAATAAAATAAGCAGAATTACCAAATGGAATGAACACAAAAATGAAGTGCAGTGGTACACACCAGTCTGCACCCTCAGCACCTGAAAAATATCATTAACACGGTTGCACTGCACACCGTAGACATACAAAACATCAGTAGATAGCACATGTGCCACTAACGTACTCTTATATTTCACAAGTCACGTGAAACTTTAACTCATATAAAACACATTTCAACCGCGACAGCAATTATATTTCACAACCCTCCAAGTTACATCACTATAAACAAAATTTCGACAAAAATGCACTTAAATCCAAAAAAATTATCCCCAAAATCTTGAAAATTGCAGTATCCTTCACAAAAACACCAAAAAAAGAAACTATTTACTTTGAATTTTACTGCTAAAATTCACATAGCGTCCCTTGAAAATTAACACGTGACCACGTGGTCGACCAAAATTTAAGTTCACATCCCAAAATACTCAAAATTTAGAAAAACAAATCTCCACAAATTTAAACTATTAACTCTGTATTAATAAATAAACCTCACATTAAGCCTGAAAAGAAAACTAAAGCCGAAAAGACAACTAATTAAAAACAAATTATGCCACCACGTGGTGTCCATTCTTCAACGCAAATAATCAATTTCCATGTAGTTATAAAAAAATTTTAGCACAATATTATGAAATAAGTTTACTATTAAAGAAATCAAATCAAAAACAGACCAAAAGTTAAAGGATTACGACACGATGACCAGATTAGAATTTCTAACTAATTGAACACCACGCGGTCGGCCATGTTTCCTCCATCTTTCACCAGCGTATACATTCAAATTTTTTCATCATCAAAACAGGAATAAAGCAAGGGAAAAAAAAGATTTGAGATCTTACCCGCGTCTCCACCAATATGTCGCACCCTACATTAAAATAGATTTAAATATTTATTATCTATGGGGGGAAAGCGTAGCGGTAGAGCTAAACCATTTTAACAAACGCTGGTTACACACCACGCGGTGGGGTGGACATGTTATTTTACACTGATAATTAGCTTACCTGTATGGTGGTGAAAGGTGGAAGGCCCAGCGAAGGAAAACTCACAAGTGCATTTTAAAGGAGATTTAATATCAGGTATTTTAGACAACTTACATTGCAATGAGGTTTGTGTCCCGGAGGGTTGCTACACACACGTTCTCTCTCTCTCTCTCTCTCTCTGGTGGCGGCCGGTCGTCTCGGGAAGAGGATGTGCCATCCCCCTCCCCAGCGCAGCCAACGAACAAACTTCAACTAGTGGCCCCATGCCTGACAACTCATACAGGGTTACCACAATATCGTGTGGTCACCAAAAATGCCTGTTACCAGGCACCCGTAGTGTATTTTAGTTAATTGATGGATATTAATCATTTCTCCACACTAGCCATATATAGGCTAAGGTTAGATAGAGTCAACATGAAAAATTCAATGCCATGGCCGGGATTTAAACCACGGATCTCCTGGTTTCCGTCCAGTCACTCTTACCCTTTGAGCTACCATGGCCAACGTGCCGTCCTGACATTAAATTCTCCATCTGACCCATATATTTCCCCGGTAGACCACTACCTGGTAGACCCGGTGCATCCGAGATACACCAAGAGTCAAATGATGAAGCCTGGGACTCAAGTACTTACCATAGTAAGTCGCGACAAATGGTCGTTTTAATGTTTGTTTTCCCTGAAGTAATTTTCACATGGTAAAAGTACACTACTTTAATGCTCAGCTTACTGCGTACCTATGATACCTGAATTTTGGAAAATACTGATCTTTTTACTATTCTTTTTCAAACGGTTTTCACCAATCTTAAGATCTTCACCACAGCCATCGTCTGCTTTCACTCTTCGGAAACCTTTTGATTACTTTCAAGATTATCTGAATGACAGGTTTTTTAAAAATTAATAGCAGAGCTAACTAACTTAAGGGATGTGCAACTTATTGGCAAATCATTTGGAATCGATTTCGATGACATTAAAAGTTTCTTTGGATGTTGTATTTACACAACATTGATGGTTATCAACATTTGCAGAAAATGTCGACTTCCAGACTTTAAGGCATTAACATTCATCAGATGTTCGTTTTGCAAAGTATTTCTTAGCTTCAATAATGACAGGAACTGCTTCTTCACTTTTCACAGTTAGTAAAACCAAACATGTTTATGTAAGATTATTATAGAGGTACAGAACCACACTATCATATGATACTTCCTGTTGTGCTCTTCTGGCAATGAAAAATATTTTTGAATGCATTATGCCATATTCTCTATCTCTAGTAAAATAACGAACCATGTTTTGTTTTAATGTCGTTGTCTGTTTTATTATGGACCTGAGGAGGTAATGTAGATGGTAGCGTGTCTCCCCACTTTCAAGACGTCCCAAGTTCCAATCTAGGTCAAGGTGAATTATCGTGATAAGCTATACTCCGCTGTGTTTTCCTTATTCTTAAAGATGAACACCAGGTAACTCTTAATTCGAACCACTATGAGCTCATTTGAGCATAATTTTACCCATCTCATTTAACAGCCTATTTGTCTTAGCTTTGCAGGAGGTAAATTAAAAAGAAATTCATAATTGTAACTTAGACAATGGTCAAACACAAAGTAGTAACTCTGACCCAGCCACCCTGCAGTCCAGATATGTCTCCCTCGAATTCTGTTCTGTTCTTTCGGCTCAAAAGCAACCAGATGAGATCATTTAAAGACGACTGAGGTGGTTTTCGAATGAATTTACAGACTGACTAAATAGTCTTTAGCTTACATGACTTCTAAGCGACGTACCAAGAGTGGAGAGAAGTACCCCATGCTGGCAGAGGAGTACTGATGCATTAGTTTTAAGTTTTGAATAAATTAGTTCACTGTAGATATAGTTTCAACGACTTAAACTTTATTACATCAATCTGTATAAACCTATATTAAATGCAATTACCATAAGTAAAATTCCAAGCTTAAGTATTGTCGTGGAAATGGGCATAAAAGTTTCGGCGCAAATAGATAACAGACGTATAGTGTTACACGGAGATAAAGAACTTGCATAAGCAAATAAACATAACGCCGCAGATAAAGGTCTGTCGAAACAAAAAAAAAAACTGGTATAAATGGAAATGTCTGGTGACATCTTGATTAATAGAGATTATTCGGTTTCTTCTGGAACAGTCTGGATTTATTAGATGAGGTACTCAAGGAAGCGACGACTCGCCAAGAGGCAATCGTAAGCAGTAAATAGCTGTAAAGTGTCTTAACGAGAGCTAATGTAATCAGAACGCTGTTTGTTAATGTCATCGACCTTGGTAGATTGTGTTGTGTATGTCACGTAATGTTGTTACGTGAGAATAGAACAGTGTATTTATACGGAAATAAAGAACGTTTGGAATATCTGCAACTCAGAATTTTAATTCTACGAACCCACAAAGTCACAGTATCCCGTTTTCACGATTATATAATGGTAGTGCTTTAGCACTATGGTACCGTTGTTAAGCAAGCGGGAGACCCCGAACTGTTTCAGGGTACTTATTTCTCGCTGAGAAACCTCGTCCGAGCTGCACTTAGCCTCGTTATTTTCCTGAGGAGCCAAATAAAGAGTTACTTGATAAATAAATAGGAGTCTCTGGTTGTGAAGACTGCGTATACAGACCGGGAGGCTTCAGAACTCTGACCACGTCCCATCCTCCAAAACTGCACCTCACTGATAACGCCTATACTGAAAAGACGTGGGAGACGCGGCGGCTAGGTGGTAAGCTTAGCCTGGAAATGGTATTTGTTGCACGGGCTTAGTTATTTATAGTTATTAACATACAAGCTACAATGTTTTTCAACTATAGAGAAGGCATTATTATATATAAAATATGGAAGGCGCTCATAAATACGAGCGTTCCTTACTCCCGACCACCAAAAGAAACATACACAGTGACTGCAAGTTTGAATCCACTAACACTGCATTTTATTAAAATTAGAAATGTTATAATTACTGCTAAATAACTTAGAAAAGAACAAATAGTGATAACTAATAATAAGCCTCATTCTAAAAGATAGAACTCAGTTTTCTAGCTTGAAATACTTTGATGTTATTAAAGTCCTGCTCTTGCTACCCCGAATCTAAAGTAAACAGAAGCTATAAAAACCGCAATGCTTCACCGCAGAATCAACAGACTTTCCTGCCCTTCTGAGAACAAAAGAAAACACAAGACAGTAGAAAAATAAAGCAATATGCTTCTCTCATTCCTACTTATAGCTGTCTTTTGCCGCTGTCAGAGGTACATTTTTGTGCTCATTAAATTTCTGGGACCAAAAACAGTGGAAATAGAAAATTAAGATGCTTTTTCTCTTTCAAGTAGAATGCGTTCCTTCGTAGGAACGCTTTTCTCTGATCTAGCTCATGTTAGTTGAGACTAAACGTTTACAAATAAGTTGTTATAGAGTAGACTGGGTTTACTCCACTCATTTCAAATTTACGGTGTTATAAAAATAAAAGAAATCTGTCAAACATAGAGAAGAACAGTCTTTATTAATCCCTTAAAGCATTAAGATGTTATAAACACACATATTTCAATTTTTTGTTGTAATTTTACGTCCTCCAACGTTAAGTCATATCGGACGATGAATGAAATGGGCGAAATGATGCTAAATGCGGCCAGGGTCCATAGAGCTTAGAGGTACCCGACATTCGTCTTTCAGGATAAGGGAAACCCTGGAAAAAGCCTTATCCAGATAACTCACCCTGACCGAGATTCCAACTCGGGACCTCTTGAACGTGAGGCAGACACTCTACCACCACGCTACCGAGGCGGGCCATATTTCACTTGATATGATATGATGTTTTTATTGTACATATTCCAAAATTTTACAATGTACAACTTCAGGCTACTTTTATTTGTATTTACCTTGTTGCTACCTTGGCTTACATAACACCCTGGTCCTCTGTTCTGCCAGGTAGCTCTTAACCTCCATGCCACCTTGTTACTTAATTAGTAAAGTTTACTTTCTCCAAGAACTCACTAATACTTCTTACCTTCTTTTTTTCCTTGTCCGTTAACATTTTTATGGCTACTATCCGCTTTTTTACTTTCTCCAGTTTTTTCTCCCAAACCCTTTTGCTCCACATTGCAACCTCCTCGCATTTTGTTACATACTGCTCTATGCTTTCTTTTCTTCCCCCACACAATTCACAAATTTCCTTTTTCCTAACTCTTATCCCTCTTAGAAATATTATTTCTGTTCTCTTCCAAGCTAACCCTTCTCTCTCTTGCCTATTGCAGTAATCTACATATGCTTCTCGTCCCCAATTTCTTTTTATTTCCTTGTAAAACTGTAATGATTTCATATTTTCTAGACTTCCCCATATTTCCTGTCTTTCTATATCCTCTATTCTGCATTTTACTAATTAATCTACATAGCTTGTATTCCTTTCCTCTAATCTCCATACCATTGTTGTGGTCAAATAAAACAGCGAATGTTGCACAGAAAGGAAATCTCAATATTAACGGGGCTATTACCACTCACAGTAATTTTGCATTTTAATTAAATGCATTTCCCACAAATGACGTTGTTCTTACCAACTGCACCAACGCACACTTCGTGAAAACCATAGTCCACATTTCAGGCATTTGATCCAGTTTCCTTTGGTTGCTGATTTCGGAGAATGAAACTTTATCCCACAAAATTCCCATGGTGCACCTTACTCATCACTGTATTCTATTTGGACTGGAACCAAGTCATCACTTGACTCACTATTCCCGCAATATAGCTTTTCTTTCTTTTTGATCCGGTGTACATCCAAAGCATCTTGCTGCCAAGTATTTTAACCTAGAAACTAAATCTTTCTCATCCTCCAAACTAAACACCGTAGGATGACCAACTAATTTTTACACTTCTACTCCTAATGCTTCTTGACGTTGTACATGAACACGATACTTGAGTGTAGAGTAAGGCACTCTGAAAGGGCCCACTGCCTTTCTCATACTTACATCGCCGTTTAATACGCTCGTAACAGCACGATCAATGTAATCTTCATCCAGTTTCGTTCCAGCTTCCTTTTTTATGTGTGTACCATCTCAAACGGTCAAATAAAATTCAGTAATAGTTGTATAAGAAATGATTAGTTTAATAGCGTACAAAATACTTATAACTGAGTGAGGATAACCCCTCTATATGCAGATAATAGACTCTAAGTTACAAACGGCATTTCTTTTCCAAGCAAATAAGGCAACATAAGTTACTTACCTCTTAATCGTCTTCTGTTAATACTATTTAAACAGCAGCCTACAACCTTAAGTAAATTCGTAGAAACGTAGAACAAACACCAAGCTGACAATGAACTGGCAGGCACGGCATCACTGCACATAATTTTTGGGCAGTGAACCAATTTGCTTATTTCGGAGGGCCCAAATGACCTTGTTGTCGACGGCCCTAAAACACCACACACTCACTCACTCCGCTTATTTCGGGAGGAAAAGCCCCGTGAGCCGAATAGCCCCGCTCCACCCTAGCATATTTCTTGTAAAGTCTGTTTAGCCAACGCGTGTGCAGTTCCCAGTCAAAGGGACCTCAAAGGACGGGACGTCCCCGCCCACTAATGACCGTCATAAATCTATCTCCACACTTCAGAAATGGAACACTGACGTTGGGGACCAATAGCAGCCCCCATTTTTTGAAAATGACAGCTGCATGTCTACTCCGCGTGGAGTCTCAGTTGCCAAATTTCCAACTTCCTGTTGTTTTGTTTCATTAGGTGCAAGACGGTGATGTTAAAATGTTGCAACATTGTAGAAAGGACCGTCAGGAGGAGGGTCCATGTTGTAAAACGATTATGAGGGTTTGTCAAAGAAAGCGGCCGCCGTGCACTTGCGTTGGGTAGACAGACTTTAGGTGCAAGCAGAATGAGGGAATAAAATAGACAAAAGCGAAAAACAACTGTTTAAAAAGCGGCTCCCTCTATGATAACTTTGTTATTCCTTTCACTTTTCGTGGTCAAGATATTGTCAAAGTGTGGCATTGTTGTGGCTGCCAGCCATAGCTGGGCTCGTAGGCAGGAGAGCTGTACGCTTGCCAGGAGAAAGAGACAGAGAACGGCTCTGCAATTTTCTCTTGCCGCCGCGAATGTTATCGAAAGATCTGCGGCTATCCAGAAACGATGGCTAGGGTTACAAAACCCACCCAAGTATTAGAGCGGTAGTTCTGTGATAATAATTCGCACAGTGGACGTTTGAAGTGTACCACAGTGACTTCTTTCATTTGTTTACGTGCGGCGGAGCACCAAGTCGATCTTGAGCACAGCTGACTGTCAATTTCAAGTCTTTTTACTGCAGCAAAGGGTGTTCTGGTATCCATCAAATCAGACTTGTTTCTACGTAACCTTCTGATACCGAAATTAAGGGTTGCAATGTATAAAGGATCGTAATGGATTTTAAAGGAATGCATACTTGTGTGGAACGCGTGAACGTGCAGTTGAGTCGAATAGCAACGGTGTTGAATAGTTGTTTTAACAAAAGAAACGTAAGAAACAGTGTCCTTAGCAGAGTTCTAAAGGTTAGCACTTGACTCTGTTTGAATGGGTATTCTACGGACCCCTAATAATCACAATGGAAAAATAGTCACAAAGGGAAGCTTTGTGTGAATAAAGGACTTTGAGAAAGTGAAAGCTACACACCCACGCGCAGCTGTAGAGGACACTCAGTTGGTGGCTTTGAGCCAATTACGGCAGTCCTCTCTCTTGGTCAAGGGCAGACTAGAAGCGATGAGAGAAGATATTTGTCGGTTAATATATACGTGAAGAACGAATTAAATTTTATCGAGTAATAACCATTTTACACATAGTAACTCCAAACAATGATATTGATAACCCTTGGTTGGCAACTTCAAGTTTGATGTTCTGATAAAAAGAAGCAGTCATTAAACGATTTTGAAACGGGCATTCCAGTGTCATTAAAACTATCCTTCTCATATATACCCACGCTTACCCTGAGATAAACCTCATTGCTTTACCCTGAGCTAAACTCTATTTGCTTCAAACTGTAGCGGAAATTGGAACTGTGCACCACCACTTTATATCTGCTTCACCTCGCAGTCACAATATAAAAACGAGAAATTAAAGAATGACTTATATTTTCAAAGAAATATAGTTACCTGAAAATTAAAATAAATAATGAGAACCTTGAAATTATTGATCTCTAAAAAGGAAGTTATTTGACATAGATTATATGCTTTAACATTTTGTACGTAACAAGATTTGTTCTCCGTTATGGTTTATCAATAAGGCAAAATTCACTCAGAATGAGGAAGACTAAGGATTCTCACCTAAGGAAAAATAGTTATTTCAGATTTCATACTATCTTAATAAAAGTAAAATGTAATATAAACATAGCCCATGGCTAGGCAAAACGAGGTAAAACGGGTGGAGGTGAGGTTAACATCTCGCACCCCAGACAGAAAACTGGCATTCCTTGTTCGACATTCGCTACCTATTGCAGCTCCTCGACTTCCTCAGCAATGCTGCGTGGGTACTGATTCCATATAAGGCAGTTAAAATATTCACCCCCAGGACACGGATAGAATCCGGGTGCATTACGTGGTAGGGAACCCGAGCCAATGGGCCTTAACCTAAGCAGTGAATATATATGTATATATGTAGAGGTTGTTTCAAAACGACACCGAATGATTGTAGCCGTTTCGTAGTTTATAACTTATCTACTCCGAACTTCAGTGCCACAACTTCGAAGTTCTGTTAGATATAATTGTATGCAGCATTAAATATTACGTGATTTTGTGATTAGACAGCTCAGGAACCACTGATGTGCGAACCTAAAAGGTTGTTGTTAGAACGCACCGGCCACGAAAACAAAAACCTTACTCCTTGCTCTTTATCGGTGACCCTAGCCTACGTTTCAAGTAATGGCACAAAGAGCAGTTATTTGTGCAAAAGTCAACTAATAACTTGAACAGTTGCAAGGTTGCTCTTCAGTGTAAAACTACACATTCCGTCCTAACAGGGAGGATTTTGCGCGTAGTTAGATAGCAAATCCAAGCAATATGGAGCGCTATACGAACGCCAAAATGGTGGATATGGTTTGATGACTGGAGGAGCTAAAAGGGAGTTCAACGAACGCACGATTAATTAAGTTTCATTAAAAAATATGAATAGTAAAATACTTACATCAATGGTAATATTTATTTGTTTAACTTCAGAGCATTTTGTTATGATCTTAATTGTACAATACTGTGAATCACTTACTTTAAATATCAAGACCTTCCTTTTCAGTTATAAATGCTTTATGTAGTATTATCAAACACGTGAAATAAAATGGTCGTCTCCCTGTATAAGCCATATAGTTTTAGTTATTCTTCTACCATTCTTTGATGTTGTTTTCTATTCTATTTATCATTTAATGCTTCCACCCTCAACCTCACTAAGATTTAACTTCCCTCTAAAAGGTATAGGTTGCATATGTCCAACAGCTTATTTGCTATCATGGACTGCTATAATGGAATTTTGGAACACGTTAAGTACTCTTAAGCAATAATTAAGCAAGAAATTGTTTATTGCGATTTCATAAGCCCCTGAAATTCTTAACAGTAGTAAGCTACTGCAGAGTATGCGGGTATGTTTACAAACAGCTACCGCACGCGGCATGACGTGTGACCTATACCTGTGAACTCTAACAGCGAGAATCACGCGTCGTTGTCCCAATCAGTGCCTAATCCACACTCATTCTGGAGTATTTTTATGTGGCTCTTTTGGCGGTAAAAGCTGAGTAACTACTTAGAAGCTGAGTAACTACTTCTGTATGTTCGTTCGGTATTGTTTTGAAACATCCTGTATATGTGTGTATATGTGTGTGTTTGTGTGTGTATGTGAGTGTATGTGTGTGTATGTGAGTGTATGTGTGTGTTTTTTAAAATGACAAAGGGAATGTGCAATAATGAAACAGAAAGTAAAGCTGAATAACGTACATCGCTCCAGACACTACGCCACGACGCATGACAGAAATATCTTAGAACACGAAAATTCATTGAAAATGGTTATAACTATTTTGAGAAAATCAGCATTTATCTAAATTTTGCTAAAGGTATTTGGGTTGGAGAGTTACGGCGCTTTCTGGAATGATGCTGACATCAAATATCATGGTTGATATTTAACGACCTTCGTTCTTTAGTTATGTTGTTCGCAGACGCTCGCGTGCAACCAAGCATACACCCAACATCCCAGGCTCCACCCCCTCACAAACCTATGTAGACATTTCTCTATAAATCTGATATGTTTACTCACATTATCTCTACCTGTACGAGTTGCGTTCAAGTTATAACACCTATTTTTTTGGACTGGGACCAGATAGAAACTTCTGCTTTTCTTTAAATACACTTGTACTCTTTGTGACACAGGTAACAGCACTTTACAGTGCATAGAAGTCTAGTGGCAGCGACGAGAGTTAGGACTATTTTTCATACTTCAAATGGCAATCTTTTCATTACAAGCACAGCGTGTAATCATTCGTTTTCTCCACTTTGGTGGTGTGGCATCTATTGAAATTCATCGCCAGTTGAGTGAGGCATGTGGTGATGGTACCTTGGATATGTCTAATGTACGTTCCTGAGTGCGAAAGTTCAATGAAGGTAAAGCATCGTGTGACAACAAACTAAATTGTTGCTGCAGCTGCAATTTTAATATACCTCCTCCAACGTTAAGTAAAAATATCGGACGCTGAATGATATGGGTGAAATGATGCTTTAATGAGTGCGGGGTCCATGGAGCTTGGAGCTACCCGAATTCGTCTTTCGGGATAACGTAATACCCCGGAAGAAACCTTATACAGGTAACTCATCCTAACCGAGATTCGAACTCGGGACTTCTTGAACGTGAGGCAGACAAGCTACCATCTATGGTACCGAGGTGGGCAAGTAAAACCTTCTCAACCTAACTTATTACATATATCTATATATACTTCCCTCCCCTAGATTGTTTTTATTTCTCTACATAAAATCAGTAAGCTTTTCTCACTGATACTGCCAAAAATGTCTTACCTGTCAATACCTCCTAATCTTAAAATCTTTCCAGAAGCCTCTATACCCATACTCTGCATGTATCCAAGAATGACCCACTCCTATCTGATTTAACACGTCATTCATGTTATGTGCCCATGTCCCTCCCCAGTTACTTCTCCTATGAATAAGAAAACATTCTTTAATAATATTTCCATCTTCCAAGCTAGTGATTCTGTATAAATATCCCATTGTCCTTGACAAGATTTTAATTTTAGTAGAATGCCTGCCCAGTTCCTATTGTGCTGCCCCATTAGGGGATGCTATCGGTAATCCCAATATATATTTACAAAAGGATCTATGTACTCTATGAGTGTCTCTCCAAGCCTCATCTACTTCCCATTCATCTGATCCATGTCACATTCTATTTTCTACTACTGCTCTATAAATCCTCTCTAACCATTTGTTGTAAAGTAAGAAAATGTTGAAAACAGGACAAGAAAGGAGGAAACTTCTAACGTTGGAAACAATGAACGAACAGACCAAGCCATATACAGGGAAACGAAGGCGCGTTTATTACATGTTTTTGGCTTCAGGCTCCACCGATTCCTGCAGATTCGAAAGCCTCGCATATTAAAGTTAAAGCTTCTGTTCCTGTTTTGACATTTATAGCATAAGTATAACTCGTCCATTTTTATCACAGATATTCTGCACTATCAATGCGGTGGAAAATCTATGCAAAGTTCAGGTATAACTTTGGTCAGGATAGCTTTAAATATGTCATACAGAACAGGAAGGAATATTTGTTATAGTGTTTCAGAAATGCAAACAAACTAACGTCTCAACTTTACATAACAGTAAGTCAGGGTATTAAACACAAACCATGATTATAACAAGCATCCATAGAACAACGCGACCGAGGAACTTGGGAAGGATTAATGAGAAAAAGAGAATTTAGGACAGGGGTTATATGTGTACACAAGTATCTTTATATATGTGTGTATGTGAGTTTGGCTTGAGCTATGGATTTTAGAGTCTTCCGTAACCTATTCTTCCTGCATATACCAAAAACAATTAACTAAAAAAATAAAAGTTAAATAATGAAGCATGGGACTTAAGTACTTACGACAGTAAGTCGCCACAAACGGTGTATCTGGGATGCGAGAGCCCCTAGTGGTCTACGGGAAAAATATATGCGTCAAGTGGAGAATTTAATGTCCGGACGGCACGTTGATCATGGTAGCTCAAAGGTTAAGAGTGACTGGACGGAAACCAGGAGATTCGTGTTTCAAAGCCCGGCCATGGCATTGTTGACTCCATCTATCAAAAACCTTAGCCTATATATGGCTAGTGTGGAGAAATAATTATTTTCCACCAATTAACTAAAACCTACAAACAAGTTACTCTTAATTTCACAACCTGAGTAGTACCCCCAAACTTATATTCACATGAATGTCTCCACCTAAAACTTTTAATTTTATATCTTTGCTCAACTATCCTTCAAACACTTATTTTATAAAGCTTGTTTTAAAACGACACGAACGATTATAACCGTTGCGTAGTTTATAACTTAAATAGTCCGAATTTCGGTGTCAAAACTTCGAAAAGTTCTTAGGTATAATTTTATTCAGCTTTAAATATTACAGGATTTTTTTAATTAGGCAGGGCGGGAACTACTAATGTTCGAACTTCAAAAGTTGTTATTGGGACGCTCCGGCCACGAAAACAAAAACATTACTCCTTGCCCTTTATCAGTGATCCTAGTCTACCTTTCAGGTAGTGGGACATTGTGTAGTTACTGTTGAAAAAGTTCACTAATAACTCGGACAGTTGCAATTTGCCTGGACATATTCCTGCACTGGTTATCTCGCTGGCGTATCGCACTTAATCCAAGCAAATGTCTTCTTAAGCCTTTCACCTTGCGCAGGCCTGCTGCTCCGGAGAATATACTACTCTACCTATAACACTGAAGTCCTCTGGTCACCTTCTGATTGTGCAGTCAAATATCTTGGCGTCCATCTTGATCGTCGACTGACATGGGGTACACATATCAAAAGCAAACTAAATCAAGCCTATGCTCGTCTTCACGTTGTATCCCATCCTCAACCGCAAATCCTCTTTACGAGTAGCATGTACGCTGCTACTATACAAGAGTATTCTACGACCACTTCTTCTATATGCCAGTCCTGTATGGAGATGTGCTTCACCTACTCATATTCACCAACTCCAGGTGTTTCAAAACAGGATATTACGATTGTCTGTGAGCGCCACGTGGTACATCCGGAATGCACAGCTGCATAGGGAATTGGACATAGTCAGCATTAATGAGTACATCTCTACAACGACAAGCAGATTCTATGCTCACCTTCCTTATGTATCAGGTGGTTTATTCTTCCAACTGAGACGTCGCCTTGATGCTGCAGCAAGACTGAAGGCATGCTTGCTACAGGACATTTTACTTCTATAATGTTTATTTATTATGTAATGAAGAAGTTATTTAATTTATACTCACACTAATCAGACTAGTTTGATTGAGAGCTCTAATATAAGTATCCTCTATCCCTGTATGCTTTAATTTTATTATGTATATAATGTATATAGCTCCACAACTTGTATAGCACCAACTGTGCTGAGCAATTGAAATAAACATTCAAGAAGAAAGAGGTTGCTCTTCAGTGTAAAACTATACATTCCGTCCTAACAGGTAGGATTTTACGCGTAGTTAGATAGCAAATCCAAGCAATATGGCGCACTATACGAACGCCAAATGACGGATATGATTTTAACTGATGGAAGTGCTGAAGGGAGTTCAACGAACGCGCGATTAATTTAGTTTCATTTAAAAGATGAATTGTAGAACTAGTTACATCAATGATAATATTTATTTGCTTAAGTTCAGAGCATTTTGTTATGATTTTAACTGTACAATACTTTCAACCACATACTCTAAGATAAACAGCTTTCTTTTCAGTTACAAATGCTTTAGTTTTATCTAACACATGAAATAAAATGCTCGTATCATGGCATAAGGCACTAAGTTTTGATAAATTTATCTACAATTCTTTGATGTTGTTTTCTGTTCTGTTTATCATTTAATGCTTCCATCCTCAACCTCACAAACATTAACTTCCCCCTAAAAGATATAAGTTACATATGTCACCAGCTTACTTGACATCATGGACTGCTATAACGGAATTTTGGAACACGTTAAACACTCATAAGCAATAATTAAGTAATAGCTCCTTTATTTGCGGTTTCATAAGCCAAAGAAATTCTTAATAGCAGCAAGCTACTGTGAAGTATGTCAGCATGTTTACAAACAGTTACAGCAAGCGGCACGGTGTGTGACCTATACCTGCGAACTCCGACAGTGTGAGGCACGCGTCGTTGTTCCTGTCACTGCCTAATCCACGGTCATTGTGGAGCATTTTTTTAATGCAGCTCAATTGGCGATAAAAGCTGAGCAACTACTTCTATATGTTCGTTCGGAGTCGTTTTGGAACATTCTGTATACTCATATTACAACCAATAAACCGCTGCATCAATTGTTTCACTATGCATTTATTATAGGTACAAAGACATAAAGAAAATCGAATTAACAAACATTTGTTTAGAACTCATCTCAGCCTATGCTAACTTAGCATGCCATATTCCTCCTATAACGTTGCAAGAAACAACTAAATATCCACAGAATTTGATAACGATGAAAACGTACTTAAACGTTATAAGTAACAAAACCTAATGTGCAGCCGAGCGAGGTGTCTCGGGTTCGACTCCCGGCTGGGGGTGGATATTTTTCTCCAACCAAGGTACTTCCCCATCTTCCCCTGAGTCTAGAAGTATGAATGAGAGTGCGAATGTGTGCGTGATCTAATGAGTAAAGTCTAAAGTACCAGCAACCCAACGTTTACGAGTTAACGCCATCCCAATAGACGATATGTTCCAAAGGATTATGGTCGACGATATGACCATTACAGTTAAAGGCAAATGGTTAAATGGGAAAATGGAAAAAATGGAATAAACGAATATGCCAAAAATGGCTGGCAGAAAAGTTATTTGAAACTGTATGTTGTAAGCGGATCCACAGTTTTTGTTTTACTTGCTTATCTATATAATGTGTTAAATGTTCAACGAAACTGTAAAAATTGGTACAAAAGGAGATTTCTCAGCCTATAATAACCAAAAAATTCAAGGAATACGTTTACTTGTCGAGTAAATATTGTGACTTTGTGGGTTTGTAGAATTAAAAGGCCGAGTTGCAGAAATTAAACATCTCCTTTATTTTCGTAGAAATACTCTTATAGATAAAGCAGCATTACGTTACATACACCATCAGTCTACCAAGCTCGATCACAATAACAAACAGTGACAGCAGATTACATCATTAACTCTCGTTACACAGCTGGGTGTCTCTCATTTCATAACTGCAACTCTCTCAGCTGTTCTCTGCTTACCTCTCGCGGCTCACTCTTGTTTACAACCCACTGTTTTACAACAACTGACTTTGCGAGCAGTCACGTCCTTAAATATCTAATTCCTAACTCTAGATTGTTCTACACAATCACTAGATGTTTCTCGAATCAACAAGGCATCTAATGATGTAATCCGAATATTCTATCACCTTCCGGAAACGTCTGGGTCGGCAAGTCTTTTATCTCAGTTATCTTTGTTGCCGGACATCTGTTTACACTAGCCGCGCTATCGTAAACTGCTTACGCAAGCTCTTAGCTACAGTGAAACAATATCCGCCGCCTGCTTTCTATTTGTGCCGAAACTTTATTATATTGCCACGACAATATCTTAAACATTTGGTATTTAATGGAAATTTTTAGAGCCATTTTAAGTAATTCAAAAGTATTTCCGTTTGAGATGCAGGGATTTACAATTCACAATCTTGCCTTCTTTGGAGGACGTTAAACTTAAATTCCCAGTTTAACATTCACGCAACGTTTCGTGTTTCTTCCTCCGGTTTTATTCCTGAGGCTTTGATACATATATATATATATATATATACATATACATATATATAAATTTCCTAAGCTTCAACTTCTGGAATATATGGGTCATGCAAAGGTTAGTGGCAACATTGATTGCATTTCGTACTATCAGCGGTAAATCATGGAAGATGATAACGAAAAAAAGAGATCTAATATTTCTTAGCTGTCACTTTGAAGAGAATTTTATTTGATAAAACATTTTAGTAAGCTTTTGACTGTTACGTTTAGTGTCCTAAATAGCTCTAGTACATAGGAACAAAGATGCTTCATTAAAATTCAGGTTGCAACATGTATCAATGATGGACTATGTCATACAGAATTATTGGAAGCTTGTGCTAGACAGACTTTACCATATCGCACCGTGGCTAGGTGGGCTCATTTGTAGAGGAAGGAGCTGGCAGACCGCAATCAGCAAGTGATGATGTGCATGTGAACGTTTTTAAAGCACTGCTGGAAAAACATGTTCCTGTACATATATTGAACTAGCAAGGGAAGTTGGAGTAGCACATACTTACTTAAGGTTCACATACTTAGGAAGAAGTTAAAGATAAGGAAAAGAGTGTGCTCGCTGTGTTCCGCACAATCTTACAGAGGAAACAATGTGATAGAGGATGGAAACAGCAGGATTACATAAAGGTGAGCGTTTTCCTTTCGATGCATCATAACATTATATAGATGAAACCTCAGTTCGATGATACCAACGAAAATTAAATAGAAAATCAAATGAGTGGCAGCATATTGATTCACCGCAGCCAAAAAAGTAAAGAGAAGCCAGATGCTATTCTTAAACAGATGTAACACTCTGTAATACGTTCTCTTGGTTCTTTCCAAATCATTGGTATAGCAAAAGGCATTAATTTGGGTAGCATTTAACCACCCCTGTGAGTATCACGAACATCTAATGCAAGGGGGCCCACCACTTCCCTTCATCCCCAGCTTTACACCAAAGTACATATAGCTCGTAAACCTTTCTCCCCGTACGAGTTAAAGATTTTCGCTGAGATTTTCCCGTAAATTTGCCATTGATATAACAAAATAGGTTTGCAGAATTTCAGCACTTGAGACATTGAGGCGGTACTTGCCCGTTAAGTACCTCATTGAGCCCTCCCGGCACTCAACACCTCATATGGTAAACTATGTGACGGGTGAGGGCTACGGGTAAGAGGTTTACAACGAGTCGGGAGTTTTCTCAGGGTAGGTCTGCATGGGTTCTCTCTTTTGGGTTTCAGAGAGGGTGTGCGTCCTGACAGTGTAGGGGTATTATCACACAGAAAACACCACGAACTTTGAATGGCAAGTTTATTTATCCCTTTATGGACTGAATTTTATTTTTTTGAGAAAATGTTTGTTATTATTAGTGAACTGATAAACAAATACATGCTACAACACAAAATAGGACAAAAACTACGTTCATTGCTTTAAATCAATTTTAATTGATAGTGGGACTTTAAAGTCCCGTCAGGTCACAATGACTTAAGGGTTGCAAGCAGCTGTATACACAGCATAAATCCACAACACCTTTGACATTCATTTTTGTTGCAGCAATATTGTTGTGCCTGTCAGATGTAAAACAAGAAGCAAAACAGAACACAAAACAAAAGAGAGCACAATGTAAAAACAGTATCCTTACCATGTGGTGAAATTAAAAAAAAAAAAAAAGTTTTTCTTCTCATTGACTCACAGAAACACTTTGCATAATGCGCACCTTGAGTGTGGCCTTTATTCTAACTTCTTTGTTGCACACAACTCACACCTAGCTCTTTTGGAAACAAATTCTGGCCAATGTCCACCCCGATTTTGCAGCCTAATATCATTGCTGACAGAGAAACCCCTCTTCCTTCACTTTGGAGGCTGGATGGTTGTAGGAGATGAATCCTGCTTGGGTCTTCCTCGTTTAGTACTCTGAGGCCTGCCTACGGTTAATAATCCTTGGGTTACTTTTCTCTTGAACTCAAGGAATGACATTTTTCAAACAGTTCATAGAAAATTATAAAGGCATTTACTAATGCAATTTCTGCCATGGCAAAGAACAGCCTGTGCCACCACTTTTTTTATTTCTTATTTCGGTCATATAGGGAGCGAGGCATGTCGGCCTTATCCACACTTTCCATGTATTTATTGTAGTCCATAACAACTGTAGGCGCTTCTACATCCATTTTGGATCCATCTTTCTGAGTACGCTTTACAAATGTAGTCTCATTACCATGATAGTTGGACAGTAGGTGAACGCTACGATTGTCTTTCCACCTGAAATAGGCCATGCCTTGATCAGATACTAGGAAATCAAAATTTCCTTTTTCCGATCCTTGTCATGGGACATTTTTGGTAGTCCGACACGGTTAGGACGAAATGTGCCACATGCACACACACACACACACACACACACACACACACACACACACACACACACACACACACACACACACACACACACATATTCTGTGTCTTCAGATATTCAAAGAGCTCCAAGGATGTCAAATAATTGACCGCCATCATAATATGGTTTCTATTGTGTAAAGACGAGGTTAACCTCCCTGCAACACTTCCTCCCAGACCAAAACGTTTTTTGCTGTAATCATGACACATCTTCTCTTGGTAAACACCAAACTGATAAATGGAATCAGACATATCTGCTCGACACCATAGTTTATACCGGCGTCTCACAGGCATCATTGGGTTATACTGTTTTAGCGAAGAACGCCTTTGAAACGTACCATGCTTTCATCTATAATTTGGAACTGATCAGGTAGCCGGACTTTTGAAAATTATCATTCAGGTTAGTTATAAGCGGACGCACTTGTATAATCTGTCTTAATTTCCTTTGGGCATTGCATGATTATCATTTAGATGCATGTTTGACAGAATCTGTATGACTCTGTCCCTCGTTATTGTTAAAGGTACAATGGGAACTGCTAAATTCATATCAGTGCAATAATAGTGATTATTTTGAGGCAACCGATGGTATCCAAAAAGAAATTGAAGTCATAAAAAGCCAAAAAAAAATCTTCATTTTTGATTGATCGAAGCTTTCTTTGATTTTGTTGTATACATAAATTGCTTTGATAAACCAAGTGATGTACTATGTTTTCAGAAACCAAAGTGAGGAAAAATTCTGTTAGACACCTTTTGCCAGGAAAAAACTGTTGCACTGTTCCTTTTTGTAACTTATATATTGGCATACGCGTAGACCTATCTTGTTTTTCGTGAAGATCCTTTTCACAATTTGAGAACATACATCTACATCTTCATCTTCAGAATCATTGTCTTCAGCATCAGTACCTTCGAATGAAGACATTTGCTGCATTCCAAAAGTAGATGGGACGGTATCAATTTGATTTGATTGCAGGATGGTAGACTTTTCTTCAGATTCCTCACTGCTGCTTTCTTCCGTAGGTGTGTCCACAACGGAAGAAAACTGCACAAATATATCACACATTTCCTTCTTGGAGGGTCCCTTCCCTTCCATATTACTAAGGAAAGATAAATGATTACCATTGTAAGCTTTATGTTTAGATTTAGGAATACCTGGTAATACACTCTAAAAATGTACTACAAGACTGGCAGGACTTCTAAGTTCGAAATACATTTTGACCCATAGAAGATCGAAATAAGTATTTATATTTACCAAACCTTATTAACAATATACATGCACAGTGATAACACCAAATAAAAATACCACAAACCTACCTTTTGCATATATTCGACATAATAATGAAAAGAATAAACTTATGCGTCCTATGCACTTCAGTACAATAGCATTACTGACGCGCCAATACAAGAATACTAGAACAACTTCAACATACAGTGCACCAGCAGGTGCAGCCGTCTAGCCTACATACAGAACACTTCTACCGGCAGGGAATTGGAGGCCACAACAGCTTATAAAGCCACACATGGATACTATGTTGTCTAAATACCGGGACTTTAAAGTCCTGACAGTCCATAAAGGGCTATGCAAGTCGCCCTCTCCACTCGTCACTGTTGTGTTGGTGTTACTCGCACATTAGACGCGAGGCTTAGGATTTGCCCGTTACCGTGCGCGTGACATGACACCTAGTTTGAATCACAGTCAGTCACGAGTGAACTTGTGAATTTCAAGGACGCGCCGAGTGATGTATGAAGCCGTTTACGCGTTGTAGCTTCAGGACTTCGCGAGAGCATTACTTTGCGCACTCGAGTATTTCCAGAGGATTATACAAGAACAGAGTTTGGTAAAATGTTGATGATGTTGTAATGTGTGCTGTTTCCCTCGCTCACTAACACAGAGTGTCTGATAACCACCTAATGTATGTTTCTCCGCCCATTCGCGAACACGGACTTCGATGAATTTTATTTTGTACGTGTTGCGCCTTTCAATCGCTAAAACAGAGTGTAATTCCTAGCAAATAACAAAGGTCGCCATTGCACAAATTTCCCCTTCCTAGCGCCGAATTGTGGACACTTAAGGGGTCATGTAGTCCGTCACTCGTTTCTTGTAGGTTGTGTTTCATCCCTACTCTTAAACTTCATCGCTATTTTGAGTTTCTGAGGCATGTATTCCACGCAACTTTCTCTTACCCTCAGTCTAGGTAATTAATACGGAAGCACGCTTGAATAAGGGTAGCTTAAATCCCGGTATCTATTCTCTACATCAGGTATCATGTGCAAATCAAAGCATCGACATGCGACTACTTGTCACTTGGGTCTAGCCATGGGCGATTCTGGAGCAATGCCCCTTTTTCGGCTCAACACAAGGAAAATTCCTGTGAGGGTAAGTGTTCATTTCGCCGGCTGTGTTTACACGTTGGGATCACGTGGTTGCAATAATATATATGTATTGGTATTGCCTGTTTAGTTTCTTCACCTGTATATTAGATCATTATCCTCTATATTTGTTATAATTTAGCTTAATTCGTAGTGTGGTATCTATCCTCCCTTAATTATGCATTTAATATGACTTTCGCGGTTATTACGCTAATGTTATGCTTAAAAGGGACCGTATTAACATTAAAAACAATAAAATTTCTATATAAATAAGCAACTGATGCCAGTGTTTTCAGTATGCAAGCAAATGCAGTTTAAAGGATCAAAAAGTGATGTTCGTCAAGGGCAAACAGCATTAAGCCATTTTTGCAGAGTTTTGCTATTATTTCTCCAATATTTTTCTGGATAAATAACGTATGCTGTGCATCTTAAGACCTTTAAAAGAATTCATATATTTATCCCCTTGTCAAAATGCTGAGGTTACCCCACCCCAGCAATAAAACTCACTAGCATTGAATGGCAACAGTTGTTAAGAGGGTGAGCCGGTTGGTAAAGGTTGCGGTGGTGAGGCGGCGTAGCACAGCGGATTTTCGCAAATCACAAAAATGGTAATATCTGAAAAACGTTAGCCGATATCACAAAACGAATCTCAATGCTGTAATTCGTGCTTAATCACCTATTTTTGGTCAGGTGCAAACGTTAGTGTAGTACAATGCTATGTTAAAAAAGATTGTGTCTTCACTATGAAAGTTTCATTTCACTATGTTAAATGGTAGTTGAAAACCTGAAATATCAAATTTGACACTAAGTGCCTCATAATGAACCAGTACTTTTAAATTTACTGTATACGAGTTTTGAAAGCTCTATCTCTCATCTTCGTGTGTCTCTCCGTCCGGTAATGTTATAACACAAAGAGGGTATAGCCCTGGGGTACTCAATTAAATCAGGAAAGGGGAGGTTGAAATCACCTCCATCCACCCGCTTCGATATAATCGTGCGTTTACCTTTGGCTACTGAGTTCCAGTGGCGAAACGTTGCAATCATTCTGACGTATAGATCATAAGCGTTCGCACTCATAGTTTACTCCTTACCAATGTTTCTTACGATGACTTCTATGGCACAAGTGCAAGGTCTGCAATATGTGCTGCAAAAAACGAAGTGCACAGTCACAAAATATAAGCAAGGTGATCGTCTCTGATGTTACAGTGAGGGGAGGGGAACCGTCCCCTTCAGCTGCATTAGTGCGGGCGCTGCGGACCCTTAAAACTCGTGGTACCTCTGACGTTACTAGAGAAATCTCGGGCCGAACTGCTGAGCTCCTCCCGTCGGGGAGTTGTTCGGATTGGGTTGCACTCGAGGGGGCAGTGTTTTCCCGACACCCACGGGGAATTGGGTACCTCCGGCCAGACTACGGCCGCACGGAGGGGGTAGAAGGTCATAAGTCCCGGGTACTACCCTGGAGAGCTACTAATAAGAGCCGAGGTTCCCCGGGGGAGTATCCTGGGACCCGTATTATTCAACGTGTATATAAACGACTTTCCCACCACCGCGAATTCGCAACTATCAATATACGCGGATAACACGGCAATAACCACGCAGTCGTGGAAACAGGAGATGGCGGTAAGACGACCGAAAGCGCCCTAGATGATCTAATGCCCTGGTTACGCAGTTGGCGTATAAAAGTGAACGCAAACTAAAATAGGTTTTATTCACGGAACGAACATCCCATAAAGTTACCCTAAGGCCACTCACACTATTTCAGGAAAATATTCAGTGAACCGATCACGTAAACTATCTCAGAGTTATACTCGATAAGAAATTTACATTGGTAAGGCATGTGAAGGGCGTCAAACGAAAAGCCAACTATCAGCTTCACCGGCTATACACATTTCTAAATAGAAACACTGAAATTAGCACCAAATTAGGTCTAACACTGTATAAAACACTGATACGACCAATCAGTACGTACACAGCCCCTGTCTGGGGCCATTGCGTAAAGTCACGCATAAAATAGCTGCAAGTACTTCAAAACAAAATACTAAGGATAATTACCAAAGTATCACGGACCGAACCAGAAGATATACTCAACAACAATCTCAACATGCACACCATAGAACAATTTATTAAACGGCTAGCTTTTAACATGTACAAAGGTTGCGAGAATCACTTTAATCCCCTCATTTCGAACCTAGGACAGTATGTCGCCAATATAGGCAAACACAAAAGGCCCCTGTCGCTGTTTAACTGGACTATCCCGATATATCTACACACAGATGACGAAGACGTGAATGACTATCTCATCCAACTTATACAACCAGCCAATTAGCTAACAACACGCCATCAAGACACCCACTGCCTTTCTTTGGCCCTCCAAGTCCTTGTGCTATCCAGCCAAGGCGGACATAGGGGTAGAGGGCTCACCCCCGCAAGTGGCACAGGCAAGCACCTGCATCATAAAAGCCATGCCGCCCGCCATGTGCGCACTGATGACGACAATTTGCACTCCAATGGACACGAGTGACAGACGCAACCGTAATGCTAAGAAGCATATATTAGTTCCATTAACCAATAGTTATTATACACTATATACATCGATTAAGCTTGGCGTTACCTCTAGATGCTATACAAATAGTGATGACGCCCCCAGGCTAATTTTTATGTCACCTGCATGTTATGTACAGTAGCATAGATACAACTTGACCCACCCGTACACCGGGACCAGGAGACTTAGATTAGGCTACTAACAACGTAAGCGCTATGCGCAGAACTGATTACATCCTGAACGCGCGGCACATCGCCTAAGACTGCCAATTATGGAAAGGTGGGCATCAGGGTCCTGTGATCATGACGCCTCCCTCCCCAATACACCATAGCGGTTCGCCGCATAGAAATAACCGAACACTTGAATCTGCGTGCTTAATGCGGGACCAGCAAAACATCGCCAGGGTTGCTGTCCTAGGTAGTGCAGGGCTTTTAGTAGGTATTTGGCAACGGTGCACTCCACCGGTGCACTGGTGTGGGTAAATTCCAATTTTTGCTTCCACGTTAAAAAAACTGGAGAGCTAGTAGACTGTGTGCTAGATAACCAGGCGGCCCCACCGAGGTTTCCGATAGTCTTCCCTGCGGGGTTAACGCGCTTAAGTGGCGTATTCACTTCCATCCCGTCTTGACGTTGTTGTCAACGGAGGAGGGTGTGCTTTTTAAGAAATCAGGTATTGCCCTATGGAAAGAGCCCTGGAGTTATCCATCGCTCCCGGGTTGAAGGAGGCCAGGGTCCTTAGACTTAAGCGTCTTTTTACTTTTCGGTAGATCCTCTGTACATAACTGTGACACTCACTTTTAATATAGTTCATCTTTGTAAAGGTTTGTTCGCAGATATAAGCAGCCCAAGACAGCCAATGAATTAGATGCAAATAGACGTAATCTCTGATAATCATTACAGGGCAAAGGTTTAAATGATTCCCATTCTTCCTTCTCAGAACATTCTGCTGTCGTGGAATTTTGCAGTAAAGGTAGCTCGTGTGGGGCCTTACTATATGGAAACTTCAAAGGAGTGCAAAATAATTGCATATTTGTCTCAAAATTTTTATATCTTCAAATTGCGAAGGGAATGTGTCAT
This sequence comes from Mantis religiosa, assembly GCA_030765055.1. Lineage (NCBI taxonomy): Eukaryota > Metazoa > Arthropoda > Insecta > Mantodea > Mantidae > Mantis > Mantis religiosa. Next base: position 120,492,204 of record CM060959.1, read on the forward strand.
GTAGTTGCTTTAGAAGTTCTACATACTTTCCCAGAAGTATGACGTATATTGCGAACACAGAACGTAAGCAAGAGAAATGATACAAATCTGCATCTACCAGCTGCCCTTCCCACAGTCACAATTGTGCCACAAATAAGATATTTAATTCATTATCAAATCCTCTCAGAAATACAATGAACCGCACCTCGTCAAATCTGTACACCGATTCATTCAGGGGTAGAAAAAAAAACACGTTAAAGACTTTATTTTGCCTTTTAATTACCTTTCCAAATCACAACACAATTCTTCTGTGCGTTTCGTTACTGTACCTCGAGAGAGACTAACTAATGCAAATAAATTGTCTTGATCAGGACAAAATTCCTTTGCGACAACTAGCAAGCTCTGCTTGATAAATTCGCCTTCACTAAATGGTTTCATATTTTTCCAATAAATTTATAAGGAAGCTGTACTAAATTTTCGACATCAGGGTCATATTTAACAGGTTCTTTCATTTCTTCCAGTTTTTGAGATCTGGCTTCACTTGGAACAAGGATACGCTAAACATTTGTAGCAAAACCACTGACGCCCGTCTCGGTAGCGTAGCTGGTAGGCGTCTGCCTCAAGTTCAAGAGGTCCCAAGGTGAATCTCGGTCAGAGTGAGTTACCTGGATAAGGTTTTTCCGCGGTTTTCCTTTATCCTTCAAGACCAATGTCGGGTAACTCTAAGCTCCATGGACTCATTTGAGCATGATTTCACCCAATCCGTTCACCGTCCGATATGACTTAACGTTGGAGGACGTCAATTACAAACAAACAAACAAACAAATAGAAAAAACACCACTGACTCCTACCTCTGTCTCTCGCTGCCTTGGTAACTGGCGTGCGGAAAACAACATGTGTAGGGGAAGGAAGCGTGTGCTGTACTCCTGGTATAGCCAGACAAACTTTATCGACTGAAACTGTTACAGGGGCTTTTACGCCAAACTTGGGCTCATCCAGACGCCTATTCTTGTAGGAAGTGTTCGCTATAAAATAACAACCTTTAGCTTGCCTTTTAAAAATATAAGTATCAAAGTGAACATACATGTATTTCAATACTTCAGCGTTTGACCACATAAACTTATATTTCAGTGTTTCTACACTTGCCTAGCTAAATGTACATTTCAATGTTTCTGCATTGACAGCATTTTCTGCACTTCTCTCATTCTTGTCCGCTTAATGATTTCATACCACATGAATCTCATTGAAGTGATAAAGTGTATGGTAATATCTATGAACTGCATTTACATAGCTTCTTTTTACTGAATCCCTGCTTTAAAAACTTTTATTGTTTGATTTTTCCCTTGATTGATACAAGGTTGCCGAACTGCAATGCAAGTTCCTGTTTGCGATCGGGTCCCAAGTCCTCGTTCGGTAAGTTTTGCTTAACACCGTAAACATAGATGACATTTGAAATTTGAAATGTGCTATACACTGACATCTAGTGGCTGATACGGTAAGCTCTATCATGCCCACCATATTTCGTTTTTATCAATTAACTTTATTAAAGTTTTTATTAATTAGCTAACCAGTTTACAACAATCGTATGTTAGAATTAGAATTTTAGTTCGAAATTGGCAACATATACATGTTATGAGACACGTCAAAATGTATAAATACACTGTATACAGAAAGTCAAATTGATTACATACAATATACATAGTAAGCAGCAGTGGTATTTGCATAGACTAATTGACTACAAAAAATCTAATAATATGAATATTACAGGTTTATGAATGTACTATGCTCCCAGTGCTCATTTACATGATTGTAGTACTAAAAATTCACTAAGCGTGTAAAAAGAGTGTGCATGCAAAAATTTCTTAACCTTATTCTTGAAGTGTTTGAATGATGCAGCTTGTTTAGATGAATTATCCCTTTGTAGTTAAAGCTTCCTTCATAAAGGCTCGTTTGGTAGGCTCGAATTGCCAGTTTATCCTTGTTAAGAGTGTGATGGTTTGACTCTCGAAACTGTGTGTCCACCTCCGTATAACTGTGATCTGAATGCAATTAAGCTGGCATGGGCAAAACTAAGGAATGTTTTCAGAGGATGTAACGTTACTTGTGATATCTTCGCTTAATTACACGCTATTTTGTTGAACTGTGTTTTTCAAGGTTGACCTCACTGCAGAAACAAAAGAGCGTTAGCTCTCGCTTCTTCCCCTCTGCCAACATCACACCGTGAATACAATGCTCAACTTATCTTGCGCGTACTGTAAACTTAGCTGCTACTGTACTTTTTAATCAACTATTTTAGTGGTATATTCACTAGTGTTCGCCTTGTAGGGGTCTAAAAATTCTATCTTGCAAGCTGCTGTATAAGAAACAAAGGAATAATCAAAGTAATTCCTTTGTTTCACGAAAGCAATAAAATACAACGCGCGTTTACAGAAACTAAAAATGCTTACAATGCGGTTAGATGGCCGCAGAATCATTAGGCGGTCCAAGCACATGACATACCAGAACCTGTCAACTATTGTTTAGTGAACAATGAAGATTGATGAGAGCCATCTTGCAGTTCAGCGAGCGGTTCGACCGATTGATCGCAGGAACGGAAGCTGTCATAAATGATTTATGAACATTCTTGCAATTCTCTCACTTCATCTTCGGTCTGGAGGTGTTACTTGTTATAGGTTTGTTTACAGGTCTCAGGTCCAGAGTTGTCCCCATTCTTGTCTATCCTTTATCATTTACTTAACAAATGTACATTAGGCACTATTTGTGTCCAAATAAGATATCACAAAATTTAAAGTTAAATACCTCCTTTTATAAATACGTCATAATAAAGATCATTGGAGACTTTAATTCATATTAACTGATTGTTCAATTTATCACATTACAGTCATCATGATGTTCGACACAACTCCATATGAACAAGACAAATCTTGGTATGCAGTGCAGTGAACAAGATTACCAGGAAACTCTCTCTCCATACCAACAAGCGTTAGAGTGGTTTTGGTCGTCTTCCAGCTCTGATAATTTACATGGAGAGCAAATTCACTTCCATATTTTAAGTCCGGCTTTACTGAACGGTTCTACCCTTTCTCACAAGTTCCTTTTGAGATGTTATCTGAAATTTTGTGCACTGGGGGCGTGATTTTCAGCTTTATCACTAAGTCGACTTAAGGGAATGCGCGAAAACCTTACATTAAAAGGATGTAGATAATCATAACATGAAATGGTTCATTTAAATGAAAGTGTTTAGTTAATAGGTTGAGCTCCTTTAAACTTCTGGGTATACTTTCCTAGCTGAAGTATAAAATAATAAGTTTTCCTGTTAAAGTTGTATCGTTAAAAGTAAAGCTACAATGTCATTCGAACGTACTCTAAATTTAACTGTTACTTTACCTCCTCTACCACGTACATACCGGATACAGCATTGTGCCAACAATTAGATAACACTTTCACTGTAAATTCAAGGGTGGAGGTCCTCAAAATAAGAAAGCTACTTCCATAAAAAAAGTCAGCACCGCCCTACCTCTGAACAGCATAACTCCAAAAATGATTGGCTATATATAAATGTAATGTTCAAAGTCAACATGTTTAACGGCTAAAAATTTAAAATATATCCACGAAGAGTTCCCACAATATAGGCTTTACATGTAAATTATCCAAATATTTTGATTTTTACCAAAAAAAAATGGCTGTAGTGATTTTGATTTAAATCAAGGCAACATTTTTATCACAAGTAGAATGTGTGTCTTGAATTTTATGGAAATAACTACAGAAGTCCTCTTCGTTATGGACAACCCTTATATGACTGGCAAGAGACAAAGTCTAACTGCATAAAAATTTTTGGATATCGCTAAGGGACACTAATTTATGTAATGTTTCATAAAACTTACTTATTCCTTTCTATTAGTATGGATTTTCAATATTTACAGAGTTATTTGTGAGAAGTCGGTACGTTTTTTCGTTTTTGTGTTGTTAAACCAAAGATGACATCCTTGCCGACAAACTCATTAAATTTGCTAAGTATCCTTACGTTTGGTACTCTACAGTGAAATATGCAACGGTTAAATGAAGAGATTTCGGGGCTAACAAAATTATATCCAACAATGAATATTTGTGAAGATAATTTGTAAAAGAGGGTTAGAATAATAATTCAAGGGAGTGCAACAAATTAAATCTTTACAGCATTTTTTGATTCCTTGAAGGCAAAAGTAAGAAATAAATTATTAATATATACGTATATAAATAGACTAACGAACAAATAGATGAGTATATGAATAGGTGAATAAATGAATATATGAATGAATGAATAAGTAAATAAATAAGTAGATAAGCAAATAAGTAAATAAATAACTAACTCAATAAATCAATAAATAAATCAATAGATCGATCAGTAAATAAATACAAAGTGCATAAATACATTAATACATACATATACAGATAAATAAGTTATTTAATTAACATAAATTAATTAATAATTGAATAAACAGGTCAACAGATAAATACATATATTAATAAATATATAGATAAATGAATAAGTAAATGAATGAGTGGATTAATAAATATATAAAGGCCAAATTTAGTATTTGATATCAGAATCCTCCAAGTATGCGACACAGCGCTGTTCAAAAATATTTCAAAAAATATTTTCTGAGTAATTCTCAATCACTTCAGTTAAGATGCTAGAAGATACTTAAGGCATGTTCATGAAATAAAAAATGTACATATATGTCTACAATTTGTTGAGAACATGCTCTGAAGTCCTCTTTATTCTGTATTAATTTTACGGCAATGAAAAACTACAAGAGGTGGAGAAGAGCTATTCTAGATAAGTGTTGTAGATAACAATATACACAAGTACCTTTTAATGAAGTTAACTATTTCAGATATATTCGTTGTTAGCTATTCAAATTTTCACATTGTATTATTTTTTCAAATGTATTGTCGTTGTTCTATTTATACGTTTGCCCTGGCTATACAAAGAGACTGGAAATTTTAATGTTTACACATTAGGAATAGCTCTTAATTGATTTGGTTATCACTTAAATCTCCTGTATTCCCTGGTTCCTTGAACTTGATATGACTTATATGATGAAGCCATTTATACTTATGTTAACCTCCATTAACAATTGTTCTGTACCTCTGATCTATTTAACCCCTGTTAAATTTTCTGTCATGGAGGGAGTATATCACAGATATAATACCGATGTAGCTCTAAGCACCAGATTTTGGTTGTGAAGCCAAGAAAGCCGCAATAGGAGCACATATATCTATAGGATAAATGGAACTGAATTTTTCAGAACTCTAAAATCCCGACTGCGACACAAAGAGGTCGGTAGAGAGGAGCTATTCGTTTCACCAATCTTGCCATTTTCATCCTCGAAGTACTCCTGTAAGTTCAGTGGAACCAGATTTATTTCCGGCCAAGCCTCTTTGGGAATACGTGACGACAATCCTAACATATGACTTTATGACTGGGTTCGAAGAAAGGATTCTACATTTCGACCAATAGAAGATTATTTGTACTTATTCCCCTACGTAAAAGGAGGTATGAGGTATATTGAAATTCGATGTTTATTTACGGACACTCTTTATCTGTTCTGTACCATGTTATACGAAAATATATTCGCTTATTTGTGCACAACGGCCTCCTTGTCAGGCATGAGGTTCTTTTACGTGTCGTAGATTTAAGGGACCATCTACTTTACTTCCCTTCTGAAAAAGCCATTCTAAATACCATTCGTCGTCGGTATTATTTGATCCCCTGATCTCAGGAAACCGAGATAAGTATGCTACCCCTAGACCACGGAGGACGATGAGGGATGATGTGAGCATACTTTAGTTGAAGTGAGGAGAGACGAGAGAAGAGATCAGGACCCCTAGCTGTTACCTATTGAAACGTCCTTATACTGGTTCATTAGCCCCCATAGCTCTGAGTTACATATCCCTGGTAGACGTGAGGTCCGATGAGTTTCCTCTATCCGCAGACGCGAATTTACAGAAAGTAAATTCACTGCCATGTAACTACGAAACATGTCTTTGAAGACAGGCAGAAACGCTAGGACAAGTGCATCGCATTCAGAGGAGACTGTTTACAAAAGGACCATCAAAATTATGAGGGTGAGTAAAGGTATGTTGTCAAATAAAATTGTAATAATTCCTTAGTGAACAGATCTCATACATGAAGATTTTTAAGAATATCCTTCAATTACAAAGTGCCCTTTCTTTATTTTATGTTTCTTCAAAAGTGCTGAAGTGGCTTTTTAAATAAAAGCCATATATTTGAACTATATCCATGACGAGTAAAATGTCAGGAACAATCTATAAAGACCATTTTATTTTGAATTACAGCTGCATAGTCTGTGTATGTGTAAAAACTCAGCAAAATCTTACCACACGAGAAATGCGGATCAGTGTCTTACAAAAAACCGAGCGTGTGTTGTCTACTGACTGTTGTTATGTGATTAGTACAAATGATATCCCTTTGTTCGTTTTAATGTCCTATTCCTATTCTGGTCAGAAACCACTCGTAACGTTTCTGGTATCGAAAATGCAGTTATCGACTCGATACATGTAAGCTGAGGAGCTGTTGTTTAACATTCTATGGGAGCACAGTACTTAAAAATCCGCCTCTGAAATGTTTCATTAACATAAGTTGATGGTACTCGACAGTTCAATATTGTGCCGCTCTATACAGATACTTTTCCATTTGTTGAACTCACAAGTGAAATATGATATTGCATATCTGGACAAGAAAGCAAATGTATCAATTCTGTACCGTTACAGAGTGAAATACACTATACCTTTAACAAATGCTCTCTGTAGAAGTTGAAAGCATCAGCTTCATTTTATACAATGTTTATCAAATAAGTGCATGACCATTATACTGTTAAGTGTACACAACGTAGGGAGACAGCGTACTGAGACCTACACAGAGTACACTCTAGGGGCAAGAACGTAAATCAGAAACCCACAAGAGGGTGCAAGGTCACTGGTACACTAGCCACAAAGACGTGCGTAATTCCATAACAGAGTACAGATATATATTTTATATCGTGACAGATGGAGAGCTATGCGAATTGGTATCTGGACGAGTCAACCTGAGAACGGTTGCAACTGGAGGGAGGGCGGGTCAGTTGTGAATCAGTTGCGAGCGAGTAAACACGTGCAGAGCTACTCGGTAACACCACAGCTTGTTTCTAAATGTGCGTGTCTGCTGGTTCCACAAGAGCATTTACAAATGACGCCTCCTAGCAGCACATTAGGAAATGAAGTGCTACATTTAAAAACACAAGAAGTAATAACCAATATCTATAGATTAATAAAAAAGGAACTATGGCCTAGGTGTGGCACAAAAGTCTGGGAAAGAGCATCTGAAGCAACAGTTGTGTGTGAAAGCAGTTTGGGTGAGTTAAGGAAAGAAAAGCTATTTGTGCTAGTGCAACAACGTCCTTCTTTATGCCCATAAAACAAAGATTAAGAACATGTACAAAATCTAATTTGGATGTTTTAATTCAGAAGTAGTTAGGCGAACTATGAATAGTTTTAAAGTACAGAAAAACGAAGACCAATTCTGAAGAAAGTGCTTATGAAGCTTCAAAATTCTATTGACTTCCAAGGCAGTGTCTGAACATTAAGAAGTTCTTTTGAAGCTAGGATTTACATGAAGAAAAAAAAAACACAAAGCCTGACAGACAAATTTTAATCAAACATGGTACCATACGGGCAAAAAGGCTTAAGTATTCACGAAATATTCAGAAATATCACAGTGAAGTTTATATAATTCATATGGAAGAAACTTATATCAATTCATCACATACTGGACCATATGCCTAGAGTGAAATTCTTTACAGAGACTCTGCAGCCATGTCGAAAGGCCAACAGTTGGTTATCATGCCTGCTGGAGGAGAACAGGGTTTTGTTCCAAACACCTATGCCCTATTTAAGATCCAGCAATAGCGTAGAAATGACTACCATAGTAAGAATTATAACTTAGTTTATAAGAGCTGCAATACTGTTTTCGAGAGTGAGATTTGTTTTTAGACAGCTTATCCACAGCATTCCCCTCTCGTAATCTTACACGTGTGACGCATGTGTATATAAAATACATATTTTCTGTATTGTATCTCTTTCCTCAAGTGGGGTCCCTACATCAATACTATTTCAGTTCTTGAACGATATAACTTAACTGAAACAGTTTCTGTGTACTGTGATCTATTGTAATCCGGGCTATTGAAAGGTATCAGCCGGACAGCTGAAACCGTAAACAGATAAGCTGCTTGCTCGTAAATGTGATTGGCGTCAATGCCAGTTAAATATATTGTTCCGGAACTTTCGCCTTCTAGAACATTGTAAAGTAATGTTTAAAATCTATAAAAACGAGCGCTCTCACAAGGAAAACCAGTGAAAACGGAATGAAACCTATTAGCAAGTGATACGTCCAAAGGGACTTTCTTCTTTCGTGCGAGCTTTTGCTGACTGTAGCATTGTTATGGCCAGAGATTAAAATGTCTTTTGACTCCTCAGTGAGTGAACCACCCCAAAGAAGAGGCTACGTTGGGCGTATGCCTTCATGCCGTTATTTTTGTGAAATAATGTGAAACAGACTGAAATATTAGTACACAGTGAAAATGGTTTACATTAGTGAAGTAACAATGTAAGCTCAGTGAAGGACAGGGGTGGTTCTTCCTTGATGTGTTTAAATCGCCGAGTCATCTACTTGTTTTACAATAACTTACATGGATATGTTTTATGTTCTAGCAATTAATTTTCAATTATAAAAGTTATGCTAATTATATTTTAAAATGGAGCCGCTTTTTGGTGCCCGCATGTCGATAATGCAGCTAGCTTACTTCCCGACTAATGAGTCATTAGAAGGCCGAGGTGACCGTAACATTTGCGGTGGGCGAGGACAGGTTGGAGGGGCAAAATGCATTGCTGGTTACCATGGCTACTAATTCGATTTATAGAAGCCGTATATTCCGCACTAACTCGTGTTGCCAACAGAACACAAGATCTGCTTCCTATTTTTCCATTTATTTGAAAAACGTTTGTTGGTAGAAGTGGTAACCTGCATGAAGCGAGCCCCGTGTGTCATATCCTATTGTTTATTGTCAGTTTACACTTGTGTAAAAACGCAAGGTTTTTGTGTGTGATATGTGAAGTGTTTAATTTTTCACATTTAAGAGATTTACAATGAATCCAACACACGACTTGGTGTGTTCCATTCTCCAAACATGCATTTCTAGATGAAAAAATGACGCACATGATGTGGTAAATGTCGAAAATCCAACACCAGTGCTATATTTAGAAAACTTTGCGGCGGAGTATCTTCAAAATACACCTGGAATTTTAAGAGCCGTTGGCAAGAGGAACATAATTATGTCGGATTCAAGCAGCTGGGAAAAAAACACGAAGAAAATTAGCAGACGCTCTTGGGGAAAGCTCACGTCCATAATTTGTAAACCACAATGAGAACGTTAAACTTAACAGGCTTTTGATGCAATATCCCATTAGGGAAGTGGACAAAAATGGCATTTCGTGGAAATAGTAAAGCGAGGACTCTTTAAAATAAAGGTAATTTTAAGGAACTTTTGGTTTCATATACAGAGGGAAGCCCCATCGAAACTTGGAAACGAGTATTGTAGCATAAAATCCGATTTTCGGATGCTGATTTTGCGAATTTAGGTTAGCCAATTTTCGGAGTCAGCTAATGCATTCACCCAGAGCAGCACCTAGTGAAGGATCTGGGAAAATTTAACAAGGTATGAAATGAAGAGTGAGTACAACTGCAGTTTCAGAAGTTCCATAAATACACAATAGGCCCGCATCTGTAGCGTGGTGGTAGCGTGTCTATCTCAAATTTAACAGCTTTCGACTTGGAATCTCGGTCAGGGTAGGTTATCTAGGAAACCTTTTCTCCGGGCTTCCCACTTATCCTGAAAGATGAATGTCGGATACCTGAAGGCATGAATTGGGAGCACCATTTCAGCCGTTTCATTATTATATTCCGACATGACAAAACGTTGGAGGACTTTAGATCAAACAAAAAGTACCAAATAGTAAACATTTTAAACGGCGGTGGGTGGTGTATATAGTGATACCTTTCAAAATTGTATTGAACTCTCTATAGCCGTATCACAGTTTAGTGTTACGACTTTTAGAGCTACCCTTTCAAATTATAAATAAAGAAACTTCACAGTATATCGACAGGTCGTCTTGTTCGTTATCCATTCCTAAAGAAGGAAATGACAAAGGAGAACTGCGTTTTTGTGAAACTTAATTATTCAGTTTGCTGATACCTTTCTCCTTCATTAATGATCTCAGTTAAAATTATTGGAGAAAGTAACGAGGTTCGTATAACGACCAATCTCATTAGTAGATGGTCTTTTTTTCCTTTTCTCCTTTACTTTCAGCGCCAATTTTTCAAGCTTCAGTCTGTACTTGCGGATAGTGTTGAGTGTCCATCGATACACTAGGCAAATCTGCACGTAAATGGCCGCTCATTTCATATTCTTCTTTAAGAGGAACTAAACGCGATAAAAACATCTTATTAGTTGCACTCGCAGTCCTATTTCCACCAATTCTTCTGTAGTTACCTATTCTTATGTGCACTTCATGTTAACCATTCTGTAAAACACCAATCTGCATATGTTCTTGTAGGTTTAAAAGATGTAGCAATTAGTAGAATAAAGGAATAGTAAACCCTTAAGAAGCGATCACAATGTGATACCTTTAAATTTCATTTTCTTTTGCACTGCAATAAATAAAATGAGAATTTTTCGCCCGCCTGGGTAGCGTAGTGGTAGCATGTCTGCCTCACCTTCGAGAGGTCCCGAGTTCGAATCTCGGTCAGGGTGAGTTACCTGGATAAGGTTTTCTTCCGGGTTTTTCCCTTATCCTGAACGATGAATGTCGGGTACTCTAAAGCTCTATGGACCCTGGTCTCATTTTAGAATCATTTCACCCATTCCATTCATCGTCCGATATAACATAACGTTGGAGGACGTAAATCACCAAAAGAAAACTTCCTATTTGAGAAAATCACAATTATTTTAAAGTTCGTAAAATCAAACAATAAATATCTACTCTAAAAGTTGATCTTAATATAAAAATACCTGATATGTTATATTTACACAACTTTATCTACTCTTGCTCTTATAACTTATCTCTCTATTTTATGTTATTCGAAAGAAATATTTATAAAAATGGTTTGAAGACACATTTCCCTGTGGTTAAAACACGTAGAGACAGGAATTAAAGTATACTTAAATGACAGGAGAAAGTCACTGTATGATGGATATACGTAAACTATTATTTTCTTTGCAATCCCAAGATATAACGTAACGAATGAGGACTTTCCTTATATATATTAAGGGTTGCTTCAAAACGACACTGAACGATTATAGCCGTTTGGTAGTCAATAACTTAACTAGCCCCAATTTTGGAGTCGCAACTTCGAAGTTATATTAGGTATAATTTTGTGTATTATTAAATATTACATGATTTTGTGATTAGGCGGCGCAGGAACCACTGATGTGCGAACATCAGTAGTTGTTATTAGACCGCATCGGCCACGAAAACAAAAGCATTACTATGGCTGGTCCCGTAGCTCGGTCGGTGGAGCACCTGCCTGCCGTGCTAGGGGTCCAGGGTTCGATTCTCGGCGGTGGGGGTGGGGATTTTTCTCCGACCAAGATAATTCCCCATCTTCCCCAGAGTCTGGAAGTATGAATGAGAGTGTGTATGTGTGCGTGATGCAATTATAAAAAACCCCAAAGATAACGAGTTAACACCTTCAGTATGTTCCAAAGGAGAACGGCCGCCGATATGACCATAGCAAAAAAAAACCATGGAACAAGCAAAAAAAAAAAAAAAACATTACCCCTTGCTCCTTATCAGTCACTCTAGCCTACCTTTCAGGTAATGGGGCAAAGGGCAGTTACTTGTGCAAAAGTCTACTAACTGACAGTGGCAAGTTAAGTGTGAAGCTACACATTACGTCCTAACAGCGAGGACTTTGCGTACTTAGATAGCAAATCCAAGCAACATAGAGCGCTATACGAACGTCAAAATGAAGTTTTGATAGATGGAAGAGCTGAAGGGAGTTCAGCGAACTAAAAAAATTAGAATTGTAAGAATGAATACATACATGATAATATTTACTTAATTTCACAGCATTTGGTTATGATCTTTATTGTACAATACTTTCAACCACTTACTGCAGATATCAACAGCTTCTTGCTCACTTACAAATGCGTCATTTTGTATTTTCAAACACGTGAACTAAAATGCTCGTCTCATTTTGTATGCCATTTAGTTTTGGTTAATTTATCTACAATTCTCTGATCAAGTTTTCTGTCCTCTTTATGATTTAATGTTTCGATCCTCAACCTCATCAAAATGAACTTCCCTCTAAAAGGTATTAGTTGCATATATCCACCAGCTTATCTGCCATTATGGACTGCTATACGGGATTTTGGAGCACGTTAAACACTCTTAAGCAATAATTAAGCAATGACTTATTTGTTGCAGTTTCATAAGCCAAAGATAGCAAGTTATTGAGGAGTATGCCGGTATGTTTACAAACAGCTACAGCACGTGGCATGGCGTGTGACCTATACCTGCGAACTCAACAGCCTGAGCCACGCATCACTGTTCCTGTCACTACCTAATCCACACTAATTCTGGAGTATTTTTCAATGCCGCTCTATTGATGGTAAAAACTTACTATATGTGTCACATAGAAGATGAGCAACTACTTTTATATATTCGTTCAGCGTCATTTTGAAACGCCCTGTGTATGTATAAGCATCACAAAGGCAAATCAACAACAAGGAAAATGCTAAATTAAATAAAATCTATATTTCTTAACTATATCTGCATTGTTATAGTGATATTTTTTTGCATGTTACCGTAACCAGTTGCTTAAGTCATCCAGAATGAACAGGACTTCTGAGGCTATTCCTATAGAATTCGGGGTTTGTATTTCATTTATTCTGCAAGTATTTTAACAACTGCTACTTTAGTCAGATTCGCTAGGGCTATTACTGAGAGAAACACAAATTTTGAATAGTTTTCTATGTAAGAATACATTTTTTAGCCCTTCGTGTTCTATCCTAGGAAGTCACCGAAATTAAAGAGCAAGTCCTCCCTTAATCAGTAGCTTAGGATCTTCCCGTTACATTATGTGCGTGTGTCTGTCGTCTTCCATATGTTTACTTCTGAATCGTTATAAATTACAGTTGGTTATACTGGTATCTTCAGAATACTGTACCACAAGTCAATACCCCAAGAAGCCGGGTATAAGTGTAAGTAATGTTTCCCGGAAACACATTAATAGAGATGCCACTGCTGAAGCAACATATGTCTACAGCAGTGTTACTCAAACTCTTCTGCCTCAAGGAATCCCTTATCATCTAACAACTTGTTCGCGGACTCCCATGGTTTGGCAACACAATTTATATAAACGAGTCGACTTTTGTTTGAATGTTATAATTGGAATTTAGATAATTACTCTATGTATAATTTAAGATACTTTCTTGTACATCTAGTTTTAAACTTAATTAATAATAAATTAAAATAGTAAAGTTAAACTTAATAAAAAAACTTGTTTATAACATGTATTTTATAAACAAAATATATTTTTAAAATGTCTTTATTCAAATTGCTTTTCTTTTAACTTTGAAATGAATTGTGTACATGGATGGCGAACTAGATTTTTATTCAACTTTAGCTTTACATCAGTAAAAATTTGACATACCACACTCTTTGGATTACCCAAGGATTAATAACAACACGCAAATGTGATAAAATGAATTTATTTTCCATGTAAAAACTATTTATATGTATAAAGTTATTCATAATGTTCTGAATCCACAATTTCACCATTTCAACAAAGTTAGCATTGGGTTACTGAAAAAACACTTTACGTGGCAAAAGCTTGAAACTTTGTTCTTTGGAATGTATCACCGTGGACTATGGAACCTTTTCTTCTTTTTGGGGGGGTTATGGAATAAGCTCAGTTAAGCTGGGCTTAATGTTGGTGATTTTTATTCTTAAATCCGTTGGCAAGTACATTGGCAAATCTGTTTCTCTTGAATGGCTTGATGTTGCACAACCCTGAAAATGTTTGCCCGGACATATAGGTGGTTGGAAAGAGTACAATATTCGTCCTTTGGTAGCAAGTTCAACAACCTTCCCTCGCTGCTATTATAACGCTGTACTACACACTCCCAACGTTACGTTGATTGCACACCTCTCAGCTGTGTGACATCATTACGACATAGCTGTATAAAAAATGTTAACTAAAACAAATATAATTCGACACCGAGCAGATAAATGACTCAGTAAATATAATTCTACGTTTTCTATAGTTTTAATTCAACATTATAACTTGCCTTAAGGGACCCCCTCGCGGAACCCCGACATCCCCGTGGTTCCGTGGACCACACTTGGAGAAACACTGGTCTACAGTACGGCAGCTGGATCTCCGGCTCTGACATTCTCTGGCTGCAGCATGTGATGGGGGAAGGTTAATAGTACTAACATATAAAAATGAGTTATTTAAAACATATCGTCAGAATTATCTTTAGAATGAAAGCATAGGTCTATATTAGCTTTAAAACATTGCAATCCCACTTGTAATTTCATTATCATGCAAGATATTCTTTAAAACATCACTCTACTGGATTATTTCGTTCACACCTTTTACGCGCACTAACTGATTCTGTTGGTAGTACTGGGAGTTTCTACATCCGGTGTCGCGGTTAGGAAGTTAAAACGGTCTGCTAGCACCAATCAGTGTTGTCACTGTAGGCTTGGCTTGCAAATCCAACACCGTTTCGCCACTGCAATTTTCAGGGGACCATGTGGCTTTAGTTGATTTTAGTGCTCGCGCTGGATGTTTAACTTTTGGTATGTGCATGAATTCCGTCTGTAAGTCTTACTGTTATCGTTATTATACTAATATGGCTACTGGTTCATCAGAATTCAAGAAAGAATTCGGCTGTTATAAGAGCCAAAGTCCTGAATTTATATTCAGGCTTCGTGAGTTCTTCCAGAAGGAAGCGGGCCAGTGTTGGACCCCTACTACCTGTTACCAAGGTGTTGGACAGAGTTTGTGACGCCTTTAAGGTGAGAAAAACCACCGTGAACCATGTGACCACGGAAAAGTGCCCAGCTGATTTAAGTTCGCTGTCTGCAGTTCTGCGTACACCGGGAAAGCAAAGGCAACGAGACCGCCTTAAAGCTTCACTTGGTGATTTTCAGGAGGATGCTATAAAGCGACATGTGTATCAATATTATATGAGCACGGAATTTACCACTTGTGCGAAGCTGCTATGCTCTCTAAAGGAAGCTGACTTATTCGACGGCGATAAAATCAGCCTAAGTAAAGTCCTGAAAGAACTAGGTTTGCGGGTTAAATTTTTTTTGGAAGGAAAGCTGTAATGAAGAAGTTCCATTGTTGCATGGAGAGGTAGATTTTTGCGGTAAATTCTAAAATGCAATCCCATAAATGTGGTATGGCTTGATGAAACGTGGGTAAATGCAGCACACACTAAGAGAAAATTATGGACAGATGGCACTCTTTCAGGGATATAAAAGTGCCATTTGGGAAAGGAAATAGACTGATTTTGCTCCATGCTGGTGGTGTACATGGTTATATTCCAGGAGCAATGCTCTTATTCAAATCAAAGAACACCCGTGATTATTACGAAGAAATGAATGGAAATACATTCAAGAGCTGATTCCAAGAATTTTTTCTCTATCAGTACCAAATCCATTATTGTTATGGACAATGCGGCATTCCACTCAGTGCAATTAAACAAAGCACCGACAATGAGCGACAGAAAAAGCGTCATTTCGCAGTGACTGGATTACAACATACCTGGAGCTTCCTCAGAAATGACGAAAGTTGAACTCCTGCACTTATTATCGTCCACCGCAATGGCCTACTGCGATAGGTACGGGAATTAGAGATCCCGGGGTCCCGAACCACCCTGACACCCTCGATGTGGGTTCTTCTTAGTGGTGAGGGGTCAGACAAAACACCCACACACGTGTAGGCCATGCGTGGAGACCCAAGTCTGTGGAAAGGTTTGTCCTGGTGGTTGAGGGATGCACATCTGAGCTAGTTCCAGTCTTCTTCTGATTTCAAGGGGGAGGGGTGCGCATTTTCAATACACTACTTTTGTTTCTGCTTCGCCTAAACGGGAATTTAGGGACTAACCAGCCCCTAATCAATCGGCTAGGACTAAGTACCGTACCAAACTCCAGGGTAAGTGGGTCGGCGAGCCCGCTATTTCCCAGTGGGATGACCTCTTGTTGGGCTCCGTGGTGGTTGTGGAGCACTGGGGGATGAAACTCATTCCATTTCTGTTGGCACACCTTAAAAAAACGTGAAAAGGAAATATCTGAGTCTTGTGATCCTCGCTATTTACTTATTTGTAGAACTGAGGAAGGTCGAAAATTTACTGCCGTGTACCCGCACACTATTCAGAAGGCTTTAGATAATATTGCCGGTCCTGTAAGTCATGTACTCGATCTCGCAATGGCACGCTCCTGGTCGAAGCAGTTTCTCCAACGCAAGCTGCAAAAATTTTGCAAGGCAATATGCTTGCAAAATATCCGGTGAGCGTTGAATTGCATATGACCCTGAACTCCTCTCATGGTGTTGTAAACACCAGCGCATTGGTTAATATGTCCAAGGAGGTGATTCAGGAAAACTTGGCGGAGGAAAGTGTTACTAATTAATATCGAGTTCACCGCAAAGAACGAGGTGAACTGGTGCCCACTTCTACCCTGTTTCTTACCTTTGATTGGGTAGATCGTCTGCAAAGAATTAAGGAAGGGTATGAAGCTACTGAAGTGAGGCAGTATATGCTGAATCCACTGAGGTGCTATAAATGCCAGCGCTTTGGTCTCACGAGTGATTCTTTTAATGGAGTTGCTACTTCCGTTGACTGTGGGGAAGACAAACATGATAATGCTTGTACTTCACCTGCAACATGTGTTAACTGCAGTGCTAATAATTCATCTAACTTCAGAGAATGCCCGCACTTTATGGAGGAAAAGGCGATCCAAGAGATTCGGTTGAGAGAGAGTGTCCTTCTTGGAAGCCCGGACTTATAGTGCAGTTGCAGCTAAGTCGGTACCTAGACGTGAAATTAAAAACAAACCAGCGACATAAACGAGGCAGTAATATCCGAAAGATTAATTACACCAAGATCACAGCCAAAGCAACAAACACCAGCACGAACAAGAGTTAGCGCGCCGACCAAGTCCAGTACTAAGAAGAACGATTCAGCCAAGTCACCGCCGAAAGCATCTACTTCAAGTACATGTGAACCGGTAATATATAATGTATCGCCAAGGAAATTTAAGATCTCATATAACAGAACTGACTTCCTTGAGGAAAATAGTAAGACCAGTGAAAGGAAAGCTAGCCAGCACAGATGTCCGCGAACATTTCCGTCAACATCTGAGGAATCATCTGGAGAGGACGCCGATCGACGGCTTCCATCTTCGCCGATCGCTGTTTCCGATCGTTTCAAGAGACTCGATTAAAAGTTACCAGTACGGAAGCCGTTCTCCTCCACTGAGGATGTGGAGCGGGTAGATCCTGTCCTCACTGCCCAAACCACAGTGAGGAAAAGGCAGGAAAAACTTGCTGAAAGTGATAGCCCAGCCCCAAAGAAAAGGAACAAATTGATTCGACCATCACTAGCTAGGTGGCTTTTGCCATGACAAGTCGATATTGAAAGTAGTAATTTTTATGAATTTTGGTATTTAATTGGTAATTATAGATTTTTGTTGCTTTTACCCATTTGGGTTTATTCATTTTATTGTCATTTTGCTTCGATCTGTTTTCAAAATTTTTAGTAACTTATATCTGGCTATTGCCATGAATTGGTTTTAGTAAGGGCGCTGAGGACCAAGCAGTGATCATTATCATGATCATGATCGTCCTTGTTACTGTTATTCTTGTTGTTGTAAGCTTTATTTGTGCATCGGAATTATATTCTCCTTTTTAAAAAACAAAGCATATAAAGTAGACGTAGCATGAATAAAACGTATTCGCAGCATATTGGAACTTGCAATTGTGGAGGAAGCAGTTAGAAAAACACAATAAAAATTAAAACATCCGGAAAATGCATTAGTTGTGTTATTTGCTCCTTTTGCCCTGCTGTACACCAAATAACAATCCCCAATTATATCCTGGAAGCTAAATGATACGCTACCTTTGAATTACAGCTGCAAAACTTCTTTTAAAGCATTTTCCGGTTAACTTAACACGACTTTGGAACGTTGTTTTTCTTGTCATAACAAATGATTAATTCACAGCCAGCGTAGCGGAGTTTTATGCACGAGCTGAATACTTAAAACGTGTATTCAGGAATTAACTGTTGTGCTTCAGAATATCTTGTACCTCGATGTACATTAACGTCCTATCTTCTAACTACGGTGTCTCTTACGCAAACAGTTTAATGTACTTAGCTAACAGCATTGCACTCAGTATATAATATAATGTCAATTAAGTCTAAAATGGCTCTTTCCCAAACCGATCTTCGACACAAACACATATAGCTTGTCATGTATTACTTCAGAATTCAATTTGTGTTTTAAGGAGTCACTCTGTGGGTAGAGGTGTCCGTAATATATGTAAATTACTTTTAGACTTGTAAGTACGTATGCAATACGTACTTAGCGTACCAATATACGCGATACACATTTGCAATACGAGAAACGTTGGTTGCCTTTTCCCCATTTAAAAAAAGGACACGTAAATATAGGGACACGTAATTCTGAAGAAAAATTCTGGGTGGAGTTCTTGAGTTACGCTGCACACTGATACCGTCCCTGTTAGTCATAACATTGGCATAATAACCGCAAAGGTCATATTAAATGCATAATTAAGGGTGGATATATACCACAATATGAATTAAGCTAAATTATAATAAATATAGAGGATAATGATTTAATATACAGCTGCATAAACTAAATAGCCAATCCCAATACATATATTTTATTGCAAGCAGGAGAACCCCACGTGTAAAGGGAGTCGCGAAAGTGAACACTTTCCCTCACAGGAATTTTCCTTGTGTTTTGCCGACAAAGGGGACATTGTTCGAGAATCGCCCAAGGCTAGACCCTAGTCGCCATCCAATGCATTGCTCTGCATATGATACGTGATGAAAGAATAGACACCGGGGATTTAAGCTACACATTTTCACACGTGCTCCTGTATTAATTATCTAGACCATGGGGAAGTGAAGTTGCGTGGAAGACATGCCTCAGAAACTCGAAATTGTATGGATGAAACACAACCTATAAGAAACGAGTAACAGGTCACATGACCTCTTAAGTGTCCAAAATTCGGCGAAAGGAAAGGAAATTTGTGCAATTACGACGTTTGATGTTTGCTAGGAAAAACACTCTGTATTGGCGAGTGAAGGGGGAACAAGTACGGAAAGTTCAGCAAAGTCCGTGTTCGCGAATGGACGGAGCCACATACGTTAGATGGTTATCGAACACTCTGTGTTAGCGAGTGAGGGAAACTGCACACATTACATCATTAAGATTTTACCAAACTCTGTAGTTGAATAATCCTCCGGAAATATTCTAGTGCGCGAAGTAATGCTCTCGACGTCCAGGAACGACAACGCGTACACAGCTACATTCACCACTCGGCGCGTCCTAGTAATTTACAAGTTCACTCGCAACTGTGATTCAGACTAGCCGTTATGTCACGCGCACAGCAATGTGCAAATCCTAAATCTCGCGCCTAATGTGCGGATAACATCAACACAACAGTGACGAGCGGAGAGGACGACTTGTATAAATAAACTTGACATTCAACGATCATGGTGTCTTCTATGTGATAATACCCATACACTGTCAGGACGCACCCACTCCTTGAAACCCAAAAAGAGAGAATCCATGCAGACCTACCCTGAGAAAACCCCCGACCTGTTGTGAACCTCCCATCCGTAGCCCTCACCCGTCACATATCCTATTATATGTGGTGTTGAGCGCCGGGAGGGCTCAACGAGGTACTTAACGGGCAAGTAAGGTCTCAACACACACGCACCACGCACACACACGTGCGCGCGCGCCTCTTCCATTTACTGAATCTGTAAAGGTGAAAAGGGAATCTGAAAAGGCAATATCCGGCAGCAGTATGATAGCTTTTGGGCAAAGTACACTACTTCTCTACTTGTCACAGGTTACATAATATTATGACATTTAAAACAAAAACATATTTATTTTAATACTTCACTTATTAAGCTTGTTGGTGAGAATTCTAAATAAAGTATTATAAGATTGTAGCGTTCCAAGTAGTTGGAGAAAAGCAATGGCTGTGCCAATATTTAAGAATAAAGAGGAGGTAGATAATCCTGCAAATTATAGAGGAGACAGCTTATTATCTGCGTTAGGTAAGATATATACTGGAGTTTTGGCAGAGAGAGTACAAAAGTAGGCAGAAGACAAGAGCAATCTATCAGGCAAGTAGGCTTTAGAAAAGACAGTACAACAGTGGATAATATCTTTGTGATAAGCACTTTGATAAGTAAATATTTAGCAGATAAGAGGGGGAGGGTATATATGTTATTTATTGACTTTGAAAACGCCTTCGATACAACAAATTGCGAAGCACTATGGTGTAAATTGAGTAAAAAAAGAATGAGTAGCATATTTATTCAGAGGGTACAAAGTATATATTAAGACAATGAATTTTGTATAAAGATGGTAAATAATAAAGTAACAAGATTCATTCAGAATAATATAGGATTGACGCAAGTCTGTAAGTTGAGCCCCATTCTGTTTAATCTGTTTATAGATGATATTTTAGATGCAATGAGAATGGATAATAGGCATGTGCCAATAAATAATAACAGGGAAATATCTGGGTTGTTATTTGCAGATGACTTAGTAGCAGTAGCTATTTTCAAAGTGGGAATATTTAGAGCAATTGGAGCAATAGATAAATGTTGTATGGGATGTAGCCTTAGAATTAGTGTAAACAAAACCAATATTATGGTATTTAAGAAAGGCAACGAGTTACGAAAAGAGGAGAAATGGTACTGGCAAGGAAGAGAATTTGAAGTTGTCAAAACATTTAATTATCTAGGAGTACGGTAAAGCTGTAAGGGGGATTGGAAAGTGCAGAAGAGAAAGAGCAAAAGAGAATGGCAATGACAAAAGGTAAAATTGCATTAAAAGCTATTAAAGCATGCCTAGATAAATTACCAAGAACGCAGATAAAACAGCTGGAGAGAATTTACACAGCTGTAGTAGAATAAAACATGCTCTATGGAGTAGAGATATGGGGTTTGTAGGAAGGGGAGGAGGAAATGAATGTGATTCATAGAAACTTTTTCAAACAAGTTTTGGGCTTACCGCGAGCTTCACCAAATGGAGTGGCGCAACCAGAATTGGGAAGACTAGGAACTACGGTGATAGTGGTGGAAAGGGTGTTAAAATATTGGGCGAGAATTAGGAGTTTAGATGAGTAGATAATTCTGCGTCAATGCTTGATAGTACAGGAGAGACTAAATCAGAAAGCTTCATGGCTAAATAAGATATAGGAAATGATGTTAAAAAGAGGGTTGCGTGTCATTTGGGAAATCAGGGAATTATTGCAAAGTGGATTTTGGAAAGAACCTAGGCTAAGAACGGATGATTTTGAGAGACAAGAAATGTTAGGAAGCTTCAACTTGAAAAGCTCACTTGAAATTTATAGAGTGATGAAAGTTATGTGGAATAGGGAAAAATACATTGATATTTGTGATAAAGAAGCATTAGAAGGCTTTGAATGGGCCAGAACACGGGTGGTAAAACTGAACGGTTTGGGAAGAGGAAGGTATCTGGAGAAATGCCCATTGTGTCACCGAAGGGATAAAGAATCGCATTTGTTTTTGAATGTGAAGAAACTAGGTTGCTTAGGGAGAAGATAGGCGAAAAAGAATGGGCAAGGCTGCCAAAAGAAGTTCAAGCAATGAGTTAATGGGTGTAAAAGCTAGGCAAAATTTAATTGAAGTTGAGAACTTTTTGGGTAAAGTAAGAATCAAATGGTTGAGGAACCTCAGTAAATATGACGAAAATGAAGATGAAGTTATTTTAGATAAGACGCTAATAGGGACAGAGAGAGAGCCTCAGAGTTTAGGTCTATTGGGCCAAAGTAATTAAGTAATATTAAGTATGTAATATTAATTAAGTAACAAAAGTAATTAAGTACTTCTGTATCATGGGGAAACCACCAAAATCCCAAGTCAGTGTGTGCAATAGAACAGGCGATCTCCCAAATGAGAGTTTTCAAATTACTGCCTGGCCTGTACTAAGTTGAACTTCCTTCTGAAATAATCGGATAACTGTTTCAAAGTAAACTATTTATATTTTGAGAATATAATCTTGGAAACTGATTACTTTAAAGGTTCCGCTTCTAAACCGTACACTTTGTGTAGCTATGTCAGCAACAGCCTAACTCATTGATAGTGCAGGAATTTTCCTCCACTCTAAAATCTGTTTATACAGGAGTGAGAACAAATATTAGGTGTGCAGGAATGTATTTACCTCAATCTGCAACACACAGCAAATCATGTTTGGATTTAATTTACAGTGAAGTGGTTTTACAATCAATAATCAATGTGGTAGTGCGGACCGAATATTTAATTACTGTATTCAATGGCAATTGATGAAACAAGTCCTTGTATCAGTGAATATTGCACTCCAAGTACATGTTCAGTGGTGTGAGTTTTCCTAATTGGTATAGTGTGGACAATTAGTGGTCTATTCAGAGTTCAAGAGGTTGAATGAGAAATGCTGATGTGCAGAAAACTGGTTGTGAGGTATATGTAAGTGACAAATAGACAAATACGGAATGATCATTTGTAGCCAATAAGTTTATTTCTATTAAACAACTAATTTATCAAAAACATTTTCTTTTAAGTGTTATTAAGATTGTCAGCTTTGCTCCTGAGAAACTAAACCATCCATAAATTGATGACGTATATATATATTTAACTGTATTGAACTCAGTAATAAAGTTAGAAATATGATTGGTCAAAGTTTAACCAATTCCTTGACGGAAATCTTTGTAACCATCTACGCAGCACCCCTAACCTCAGTCGGTAACAAGGAGAAGCAGAAGAAAAACAAAGAGGACCACTATTGTCCGCAGTAGCAGCATTATTGGTAGATAAGCACTAGTCAACACGTCTGAATTGCGTCATAATTCAATGAGAACATATTTGAGAAGGAAGCTCATTCGTCTACCATGGAGCAGAAAATCTACATGTGTGGGTAATCGAACGGGGAATAGTTTCTTATCAGGCACAAAAATATTTTCTGTAAGACGAGCAACTAAATCATTCACATACCCATGCTTATTGTAACAAAAGTTAGCCAACTGTGTGTAAAGGTTCCAGTTGGTACGATCAAAACGCCAGCTAGGTATACGTGAGTGAGACACATCTTGTGCTAAAAGACTAAGAAGACATGGAAAGTGGTCACTGGAATGTAAATCAAAGATAATATTCCATTTTAATGAAACTGCTAACTGGGATGAAAAAACTGCCAAATCAATGTGGGAATAGGTGTTAAAGGAGTCTAAAGGAACGGTGACTCTCCGGTGTTCAAGAGAACCACGTTATTGCTCTCCATGGATTTTGCAATGACATTGCCTCTCGAACATGCCCGATTTGAGCCCCAAAGTGGGTGATGGGCATCTAAGTCTCCCACTATGAGAAACGGTCTTGTTAGTTGGGAAATCGTATCTTTAAGGTCAGTTAACGAGAGGTCTTCAGATGGAGGTAGACGTACATTGCAAATGCAAAATCGATTGATGCACATTAATCCTTACAGCTACCGACGGATGTCAGAGTGTAACTATAGGATCTACAAACATATCATCCCTGAGTAGCAGCATAGTCCTCCTATAAGCAGGAATGCCCTCTGCTGCTTCACATCACAACCTTAGTGATGTGTAACGTCTGATATTAGAATTGTCTTCTGGTCGTAGGTTAGTCTCTTGTAAGCATACCAACGAGGGTTCATACTTATTGAGCCAAAGTTCGAGGTTCTTAAACCTCGAATGTTCCATTACGACAGTAATGGGATAAGGTGTCAAATGCATATGCACACGTAGATTTTAGCGGTGGTCGGATCAATATGCCCTTCACCTTTGGTGTTGGGCTAACCGTTGCAGCGGATTTATCCTGCCCTTTCTTTGCTGCCATTCTTGCTGCATGGTCAGAAACTTCCTGCTCCATATCTTCTATGGAGGAGGACTCTTTACCTTTTGGAACATTTGTTTCGAGAGGGTCGAACCGATTGAAGACTAGGAGCAACGAAGATGAATGTCGCCGGTCTGACACCTCTCCAGAAGATGACTCCGAAAATGATCTCGGAGCAGATGGTCTGTTTCTCTTGGTCTTTTCGGGAGCAGTCTTTGCGCTTTCCTTCAGAAAGCAATTCTATTATATCGGGTCTTAAACTTTATTTCTGGTGCTTTGTGCATTACAGGTATTTGGTCTTGTTGCTGGACGCCGATGGTGTGTCAGGCGACTTAACTGAGGGATTCTTATTTGCAGTAGCCTTAGTTGGTGTGGATGGATGTGTACGTGTTGGCGATTCCTTTGGATGTGATCTAGACACTAGAACTTTCTCTGATATAGTTGACCCGTTCGTATCGCATGCTTGCTTACCAGGTTCCGGTTTCAGTGGCTGGGTAGCCGGCACAGAGCTGAAGGTACGGGTATTCATAACAGAGGGCTTGTAGATAAGAAGAAGTTTCCGGGCTTCCGAGAAGGAAGCCTTCACCTTAACCCGTATTTTCTGAATAGCTTTCTCCTCAATATAACGCGGGCATTCTCGTGAACTAGATGGATGTTCACCGCTACAGTTAACGCATGCTGGAGGTGATGTACATGCATTTTCATGCATGACGTCTCCACAACTGACACATGTAGGTACACCTTTACAGAAGTCACTAGTGTGAATGAACGGCTGACACTTGTAGCATCTCAGAGGGTTAGGAATATATGGTCTAACCTCTATTATTTCATATCGTGCCTTTATCATTTTTGAGAGACCTACCCGATCAAAGGTCAAGAATAGGGTATCAGTAGGGACCATTTCCCCTCGATCTCTCCGTTGCATACGATACACTGCTGTAACGCCTTGTTCCTGAAGGTTCTCCTGAATATCCTCGTAGGACATACCATCTAATGTACTAGTATTTACAACACCGCGCGAGGAATTCAGGGTCCTATGCAACTCAAATTCTACAGGATAACTGCCCAGTCTGCTGGCTCTCTGTATCTTTGCTGCCTGGGATGCTGAAATTGCTTCCACCAGCAGCGTGCCATTCTTTGACTTAGTACAGGACTTTAGTGCACCAGCTATATTGTCGAGACCCTTCTGGATTAGAAACGGATTAACAGTTGAACAATTCCCACCTGCCTCCGCTCTTTTAATCACTAAGTAGCGAGGACCACACTCAACTACTTTTACACTGTTCTCACCTGTTTTTAACGTAATAATTGCGACGTTAACCTCCACCATTGCAAACGTCTCCAATGGCGTGCTCACCTCCTGGGTGCCACGGCTTAGGGGAGAGTCCTGGCCTAGACCTTGCTTACCTCAGGGTGTCACGTCCGAATGTATAGACAGAGGGACCCAATCGCCTTCAGGAGTGTAAATGGCCTCTCCCCGGAACTGAATGTTATCAGCGGATACGAAGACAGTCCTACATGATAACCAGAAGCTGGGACTTATGCATTACCCAGGGACCCCTCCGCTTGCCCTCATAGGTATCAATTAGACTTGTGTTCTGGGAGGTTAGGGTCAAAAACATAACTGGACCTTGTTTGGGCGTTTGGCATTAGCTCTCTCACCGTTCATAGGCACCCCATCGAGAGATTTGGCTCGGGACCACGGGATTGCCAATTCAAATACTTACCGCAGTAGGCCTCTTAGGGGTTTGGATGTAGAGAAAATGCTCTTAGAAGCACCTTGTTGTGCTTACTTTCGAGTACTATAAATGTGGCATTGTCCTAAATAACTCAATATCTGTGCAGAAGTATTTCTTTATCCCGATTCTCTTGAATCTAGATGAAATAAAGATGTCTTTACTTTTACATTTCAGAAAAAGTGCAAGCAGGAGATGCAGAGAGAAGTACCAAATACCTGAACCATTTCACTTCTAATGACGATGCATTACGAGGATCTCAGCTTTTGCACAGGTAGCCAGTTGGACTATATTTATATGATATTAAGTTTTATTCTCTTGCTGACATGACCAAATTTCATTGCATGGTAAGAGGTCTGATGCGCTCTGAAGGAAAATGAAAAGAAAATAATAATAGAGACGTCAATATCGTGTTCTTTATCGTGGAGTGTAAGTTTATTTTGTTGCTTTTGTTAACCATATACAAAAAGAGCTAATGATTAAACTGACATTATGTTGAAAATTAAATTGTCCTTTCACACCAGCCGTGTTTAGGCTAAATTCTGGGCAGGTTGAGTCAGACCGATGCCATAGCCAGGAATTGATCTCCGTCCGGTTGCTCAGTTGATGCCTGCTTAAATCCCGGCTATGGCATTGAACTTTTCAGTCTGTTTCAACCTGTCCATATCTTACAGTTCTTAGAGTTTCCCGTTGAGAGAACTTGAAAATAACCTTTATCTTCACATGTAACGTTGAAATAAATATGAATATTCTCTGATTTACAGACACCAAAATTATTATTCATTTCGGAAGCAACATCTGACATTTGGATTATGTGTATTTTCTGTTACATTTTAAGTCAGCGGGATTAATATAAAGCATTATAATCTTCGCAAAAGTTAAGGGCAAAAGGAGGAGGGCCGTACTGCAGACTCCAGCCAATCCTAAGTTTGCCCGCCTTGCAGCGTCGCCTAATGTGGTACACGCATCTCATTGGCTTGAACTGAGTATATTATATTAATTACGCTAGGGAAATATTTCAAAATGACAGATGTCAGCGTTATAATAAGAAATAATTTTATTATCTGATCATGACCGTACAAAAATCCTCACTCCACGATACTTAGAACACAAGCGATACACGTTTTATCTTTCACGTGGTTACGGTTAAATGTTATGGATAAATATTTGAATATTACAGATGCTAATCTTATAATAAGAAAGAATTTTACCTTCTGATCTTGACCGTACAAAAATTCAGTCTCCACGATACTTATAACGTAAGCGATGTACTTTTTATCGTTACATGGTTATGATTACCCAACATCTATCCATTCAACACAGATAAGCCTGAAAAACAACACCCTTATTTCCTCATAATATTTATGTCAAGCATAAGTAAAAAATTCAGCTACTATTAAAATAGATGTCGCGCAGTTTCAAATAGAGTTAATTATCAGTTCATTTTCAGAGTAGAGGTGTCGTTTTGTTAAAGTGAATGGCATCGTTAAGTCGTGTGTTGAACTCCAGCTGAAGTATGGTTAATAATACATTAAATTATTATACACATATCTCTTCTCCAGTGTTTGTGATCCGAGTGCGTGAACATGTCCCTCAAAGCTGGAACAAGTGGTTTTTCGATCAACAAACGTGAAGTTATTCATTCTCAGGGCATAAGAATTATATTTAATATGAACAAGTTTTTACGAAAGCTCTCCAATCTAGGATATAGGCAGCTGTAGATTTTCCAAAGTCTCAGCAACTAACTCTGTAGCATTGTGGTGTAGGTAGTGTACACACAGTGTCACTAATTTGTAGTTCCTTAGAAAAGGAAGCGTAACTGTGTTTCAATCTCCGGGAATGATCCAGAAAGTCAGAAAGCGAGTTACTGGATTGGAAACCGTTCTTGCTGTTCCACTGCTGTGACGTGTGTGAAGGTAAGATCTTACTGTTTTAGGAATATTTAATTTGTTGTTTAATTACGGGAAGAATAACCAAAACCTTTGCTGGCGGGTAAAACTGCTCTTATGTACGCAACCTCTGCGGTATACGCACTATGCTTGGCAACAGCGCCCCGCTTGAGTATTGGCCAGCGGTCATATGCTTTCATTTTTGCGAGCGGTATATGTAGTAACATTATATTGGCACTGCAATGCTCGTAAGACAGCGAGCAAAATTATGTTATTCTATCGTAAATATGGTACAAAATTAATACTCTTTATTCAGTTTGATACAATCCTGTTACACTCATCGTAGTCATTATTGAAGGTTGATTGCTTTTTATCTAACAGTAAAAGTAGCCGTAGTAATTTAGCCTTCCTTACCCCGATATTTTGCGTGGTTTTACCATTTTCAGATTAACGTTTGCTCTACATTACTTGTTTTATACATAAATATGCATAATAGTACCTTACTTCAAGAGATAAATTTGAGATTGTTTTATCGGCCGTATACAAGTTTAACTGAATGTTTATATTCAGTGGTGCGTGATTCTATTGTTTATATAATGGCCACCCAATCCTGAGATTCGTCCTTGCAATAAATGTGAATGTTTATTATTTGAAGCTACTATTATTTACAATATAAGGATGTAGGAGAAGAAACTTAAGCCAGCTTAGCATTCGTTCAGGGTTGGCACAAAGAAAATAGAAGCGTCTTCTCAACACAATCCCAGCAGAGGAATATGAAATGAGAATATATTTCAGGAAGGGAATGGGGATGCAGTTCCCGCTATAATGAAAACAAAACAGAAGATTAAATGATTACTGAGAGATTCTAACACATTACTGCACATAGGCGGTGGTAAAAATATGAAATTTTTGCAACTTGTATGGTGCTATTGCAAGCAAAATAAGTAACGTTTGCATATTGTGTCTGCTAGGGGTACGTAGATTCGGAAATCCGGTTTGCAGAAATTTAGAACATCTTTTGCTGCAGTAAAAGGACCTGAAATTGACAATCGGCTGTCTTCAAGGCTGACTCGGTGTTTTGTTGCAAGAAAACAAATTAAAGGAATCACTGCGGTACACTTCAATCGTCGACTGTCGCAATAACCAACAAACAACTGGCGCACTTACTTGGTACCCATCCATTGTTTCTAGAAAGCCAGAGACATTTCGGAACATAAGTGGCAGCAACAATGGGCAGAACGTTCTGGAGCCTCTCTGTGTCTCTTTCTCTCCTTTCACGCCCCCGGCTCCGGTGTGTGGTAGCAGCACAACAATTCCACACGGTAACGATATGAGAATTGAAGTTCCAAGCAGCGGGAATAACAGAAAAATTGTCTCGTTTATTTCAAAAGAGCATTACGGACATTTTGAGAGAAAAATAGCATTCTTGATTTGGTTGAAACCAGGAAGCCTTAAGATTTCCATGGACTGAAACATCATAAATAATACATAACTAACACAAGTAGCTCAGAAAACATGACAACTGCAGTAGTGACAGCACGGAACAGAATTCCGAACTGGGAGTTACAAAGATTTTCTGTTATATCGTGCATTTTCGGACAATACTTCAATTGTCTCGGTAATCGCTAAACAGTAATATTAACCTAAAATTTGAGATGGTGCCTAAATGTGCTACTTTTGTTTTCACTAACAAAATGGCCCTTGCTTTCTCTTATATTTCATAATTGAATACTCTTTTACATTCTGCGCCGTGGCGTGGTGGGCTAGGCCGTCCTCCTTTACTTCCCTGTAATGGCATGCGTCCCGGTACCGAGTGAGTGAGTGTGTGGTGTTTTAGGGCCTGGGAGAGCGGATTTAAACTCACGGGTATAGGACTGGTGCCCAATCAGCATCGTGAGGAGCTATGCTAGTTAGCGGCCCTGGCTGGGGGTGCCGGGATCCTGACATCTCCACCCCGTATCGGTTGGATGATCGCCTACCTCTACCTCGGGGATGTGGGCGTGAGGCCGGCAGACTTCAGCACTCTAGGGCTGTTTCGCCACGGGTTGATTGATTACTTTTTTTATATTCTTTTATTCTGAGATATGTTTTAAATGCCCCATCAACTCTCTCCCGAATGGGAGCTGTTCGGATTGGGTTGGTCTCGAGGGGGCAGTTGGTTCCCGTCACCCACGGGCGAGGGTTGCCTCATAAGTCCCGGGGACTAGCCTGCAGAGCTAGTAGCTAGTGAGCTAGACACTGGCGGCCCTACCAAGGTTATTTGGTAGCTGGTTCATTAAGGACCGGCGCGTAAGTGGCGTATCCACTTCCGTCACGCTTGCCGTTTGCAGGCGGGGGGCAGCTTATAGTTCTTAGGTGCTGTCCTATGGTAAATAACAGATGAGGCCCGGGTTCAGGTCCTACGGGGCCGGGACTAATGGGAGGTAGACCTCGGTGAGTAATGTCCCATCAACTCTATGAACACGAGGCTACAAAGATTTAGTACCCATTAAATTATATATTCTTTGTATCTCAAGGCCAAATTTTGCTTCATATAACATGTCCATTTTGATACAATTTGCCACCAAATGGTATGATATATTTTATTATAAGTACTTTTCCGCAATAGGCAAGAGAGAGAAGGGTTATTGGATGTCATCAGGAACAATATTTCTAAGAAGGATAAGAGGTAGGGAAAAGGGAATTTGTGAATTGTGTGTGGGAAAAGAAAGCATAGAACACTATGTAACAAAATGCGAGGAGGCTGCAATGTGGAGAAAAAAGTTTTGGGAAGAAAAATGGGAGAAAGTAGAGAAGAGGATAGTAGCTATAAAATGTTAACGGGAAGGGAGGAAAAGAAGGTAAAAAGTATTGGTAAGTTCTTGCAGAAATTAAAAGAAAAGTGGGCAAGAAATATAAAGAATATAAGAACGGAAGATGAGGGCGAAGAATGGAGTTAGGAAGTAACAAGGACGCATGGAGGTTAAAAGCTACCTGGTAGAGCAGAAGACCAGAGTGTCATGTAAGCCAAATTAAAGACAAATAAATGTAGCCTAAAGTTGTAAATTGTAAAATTTTGTAATATGCACAATAAAATATAATCTCAACTGTAACCGTTTGGTGATGGCTTGTCTGGCATAGGTTGGTTCAGCATTTAAATGTCATTAAGTACCTAATTAAATTATATTCCGTTTTGGACAAATGTAATATGCAAATTGAAAAAAAGGATCTTGTTCGCTTTTCTTTCATTACACTGAAAAATACGGACCAAATGTACATTACTGAAGATTAAATTGAATTAAGCTCTTATTAAATGTTTTATTGAAAATTTATAACAGAAATTGTATACAAAGACACTTTTTTAAAGCATGAACTCTCATGATGTTCATAGCCTACCGGAAATTAATATTTGCGTGAAAGAATGTTCAAATGCTGAGGTGGCAATATCAGGAGAAAAATTGAAGTATTTATTTGAAGTGCTTTACAGGTTTTCACGACGTCTCAGTTCCAAGAAAAGTGACATACCCTTTTATATGTCGTTAAAAACCAGTAAAATCTTAAGTTCGAGATTTTGGGAAATATCATATTTAGAATTAACATTTCTCAAGAGCTCAACATATTTAATTACATGAATTTTAAAGATCTCATGTTAAGTTATACATCCAACCGACCACGTTCTAAGTCTCTCGGGAATTAATATTAATACAAACAATTATTTTGTTACATTCTCATTACAATGCTTCTTAATTGCGATCCAGTTACATTGACTAAAGTACCTAACGTCAGTACGAAAGATCACCAGTTAAATTTTAAGTTTTTAATTATGCATCCTCTTTATCTGCTGTGCTTCTTAGCTTCAATTTCCATACTGGGAGAGAAAGTCCGCTTAATTTTGCTCAGAGGACTCCTGATTAATTATAAATATTAGAAATTTATGGGTGGTAAATCTACTACACCAGACCACAAGCTCTACCTCCTTTCCTAAGTAAGCGAGGCCAACGACCTGTAAGTCCGATGAAATGGACCTTCCTACACCGGGGATTAACCTGGAACCTTGAAACTGGAGACTAGGATATACAAGGGGCGTCCAGAAAGAAAGATCTGTTTCAATTTATCTCCTCTGCAGCGCTGCGATCGCAGTTCCGCACATGCGCGATAGACGCTCTGTATGAAGGAGAAGAAACGTGCGCCATTGTGAGATCGCTGCCAGCCACGTACGCTTTGTTGTGCTTGTTTACAATGTCGGTGTTGATTGAAAAAACCCGCAGCTTGTGAAATCAGATCTGTGATTCGTTTTCTGAATGCTAGGAAAGTGAAACCAGTTGCAATTTATGGGCAAATTTGCGATGTCAAAAGGTGTTTTGTTTCTTCACGACAACGCACGACCACACACTGCAAATGCGACGAAAAACGTCCTACATGGATTTGGCTGGGACGTGTTTGACCCAACCCCGTACAGCCCTGACCTCGCTCCTAGCAACTTTCAGCTGTTTTTGCATCTCAAATCTTTCCTTGGAGGGCAATACTTCAACAATGACGAAGAGCTGAAAGAAAATGTTTCCAACTGGTTGAAGACACCGGCGTCAAACTTCTATGAAGAAGGTATACAAGAACTTGTGCCTCTCTATGACAAATGCGTGAAAAATTTCGGCAGTTATGTGGAATAGAGTTGCAGAATTTTGTGCGATAAATAATTTTTCTGTATCTGTACACAATTTAATTTTATTACCAAACAGAACTTAATTTCTGGACGTACCTCGTAACTACCATTGTGCGATCCACATAAGCCTGAACCACTTCAATAGGCCATAACTTTTAAACAAATAATAGGACACACATGCAACTTTGTGAGAATATAATACACAACTGAGGGACTACCTTACACTATTACATCTCCGAGAAAATGTTGGGAGTGTCCTCTATCATTATCTATGTATCGTGGTCCCATTTTCTTTGATACGACTGTAGACACTGAAGCTTTTATGGGTATCTTTAAGACATTTGTGGAGCAGCTCTATGATATCGAATTGAGAGACGGTTATTTCCAGTAAGATGGAACAACGTACCCCGCATCCAATGACACCGTAGAACTTGTAACCGGTTTCTCTGATAATCGAATAATATCAAAATATCTGTGGTCCGCCAGATCCCCTCACCTAACCCGACCAGATTTTTTTTCTTCTGGGTGTATCTAAAAAGAGTGTACAAGAATAAACCACGGAAAAATTGATGTTCTCACGCAATCCATTCCAACCGAAATAAGTACAGATGTATTTATTTATCTTGAAAAGTGCAGAGCGATGCACAGTGGTATCTGGACGATTCCACCTCAGAACGGTTGCAAATGGAGGGGAGGGCAGATCAGTAGCGTACCAGTTGCGAGCAACTAAACACGTGCAGAGCTACTCGGTAATACTACAGCTTGCTTCAACATGTGCTTGTCTCCTGGTTCTAAGAGAGCATTTATAAATGACGCCCCCTAGCAGCACATTAGGAAATAAAGTGATACATTTAAAACCACGAGAAGTAATAAAAAATAACCATAGATTTATAAAAAAGGAACAATGGTCTGGGTCAGCTATAAAAATCTGGGGAAGGCTATCTGAGCCAAAAGTTGTGTCTGAAAGCAGTCTAAGAGAGTTATTAAGGAAAGAAAAGCCATTGGTGCTAGTGCAACAACGTCCTTCTCTATACCCAGTAAACAAAAATTAAGAGCATGCACAAAATCTAATTTGGATGTTTTAGTTCAGAAGTAGTTAGGCGAAATATGAATAATTTTTAAGGCACAGAAAAACAAAGACCAACTTTGAAAAAAGTGCTTATGAAGCTAAAAATTCTACTGACTTTCAAGGCAGTGTCTGAACATTAAGAAGACGTCTTTTGAAGCTAGGATTATTTGAAAAAAAAAAAACACTAAGCGTGACAGACAAATTTTAATCGAACATCGCACCATGCGTGCTAAAAGGCTTAAGTATTTACGAAATATTCGGAGATATCGAAGTGAAGTTTATATAGTTTATATGGGTGATGCTTATATGAATACAGCACATACTGGACCGTATGCCTGGAGTGAAATACGTTACAGGGACTCTGCAGTGATATTGAAAGGCCGACAGTTGTTTATCATGTCTGCTGGAGGAGAACAGGGTTTTGTTCCAAATGCCTATGTACTATTTAAGATCCAACAAAAGCTTGGAAATTACTACCATAGCATGCATTACAACTTAGTTTATAAAGCTACAAAACTGGCTTCGGAAATGAAATTTGTTTTAGACACCTTAGGCACCGCCCTCCCCTCTCGTAATCTTACGCATGTGATGCATTGTGGCGATAGGTGCACTAACCCCACCACAGTTGCTACTCATCCCTACCGCGCAGGATTCCTGTCAAGATAAAATAATACATCAGTAACATTGGTGAGTATACTCTCCGTAAAATTTCAGATAATATGGTGAGACGAGTGCAAACATGTATAGATGCTGGTAGAGGATACTTCCAACCTATTCTCTCAGATGTGAATGGTTTAATATAATCTCCCAATTTTATGTTATGTTCTCCCAAAGTTTCATGTGTGTCCTTTTATTGGTTCAAAAGTTACGGCCTATTAAAATGGTTCAGGTTTATAGGGATCACAATATAGATGTCTGAGAACAGCATATAGCATTTTGCCTCACACTACCCTATCAACAGGATCGATGACAATATATATAGGAAAGGGCACTAGGGCTCCATTTGTTGTATGTGACAAACTAATTTTTCACCTTCTTTAAATACAATCACCAAAGATTTTGTTCCGCTCTGGCGTATGACCCACAATCTAGGAGTTGCTGGTTTGATCCCCGTCGACGGCGCACCTTAACTTATATCTTTCGTGGTTTCCTGTTGTCACTGAAATGGACAATTTTATAAATTTCTGTCATTTCACTTTACTCTGTTTTCGTATCATTATGGAGATATCCACAGGGAATCAATAGAATCCCGCTTTAAAATTGCAAATGGTATTGTCATGCATAAAAGCCTGCAAAGCGTGTAAATTTCATAGGAAGCGTTTGGTCTTATTTTTACAAATTCAAGTGGAATGTCGTGGCTATTTATATTTGTCATGTTACTTATACCTAGTACCTGAGAAGGGGTGGCCATTTCATGAGCGTGAACCAACTACTCTGTCCTATCTGTTCACTTTCTGATATCTAATGTACCTTTTAGTATGATCAAAAAGACTTTGGCTTCTCACCAAATGTAATTGTCAGTTAGAAAACAATAAGCTGTAACTCAGCAACAAGTACCTCTATATTGTTGCGTATGAGGTCTGAACAAGATTTGGGAAATATTTTAATTACTGTAAGTTCACATTTCATTTCGTGGTAAGCTCTAGGCTTTAGCAGGAAGTAACTAACAAGTTAAGACAGGTTGGATGACTCAGTGATCAGAGTAAGTAGTGGTATTGACCTGCCAGCTCATATGTGTTCTGTTAAATCGACAGAAAAGTTAAGAAGATTCATTCTTGGGTTGCACAAGATTGCACCATAGGATGTAAACCCTCTGTGAAGAACCGCTGAGTCATATGATGGCAGACATTTTGAAAGCCAGTTCTATTTAAACGATTACAGCCAGTAAGCAAGGGTCAGTCAGATCATAGTTAGTCAGATCGTGGTTAATTAGTTAGTCTTCAGTTAATCAGTCAGTTGGTTAGATCATTGGAGGCTGCTACTTGTGAATAGTTCTACAAACCTCAACTCATCAAAGTGAACCAGCCACCTCTTGTTCAGAAATCTACGCCATTCGACATAAAAGGTAATATTTTATCCAATATTAATTGATTCAATGTCTGTTTTGATTGCACCCTTTATCTCTTCAAGATAAAGGAGAGCTGTGTTTGATTTGATTTCCCCAATCTTTAAAATATATTTGTCAATGTTATGGAGAACCCATCACTTTAATTTAACCCTAATCATGTCCCTAAACTTTGATTTGTCTAGCTCTACCATCTGCTCCCGTATTCATTCAGTAGCTACACCATCAGTTGTTGATTACGTTTGTAAGTCCTTCAACCCTCTTACAATCCTGCATTGCAACAATATTAAATTGTGGTAAAACTACAAATATATATAATGTAGACCTGGCCAGACTATTTACACTCACAGGTTAACATCTGCCCTTCAACCAATCTTTGAATATGATGTGGAGTATTATGGAAAAGGAAAGAAATACATGGATTAGAGAATCCATTCCGATTGACTCCATGGCCAGCCGAAAGCGAGTCGCACACGTTACTATCTGCACCAATTTGTCAGGTAGTGTACCCGTAATAATAATGACACAGTTGTTATAAAATAACTGTCAAATTATTATTTACAACGAAATTCAAGAATGCTCTGTTTGCCAGAATGGCATTCCGGAATGAAATTTCACAAAATGAGTTTTTGCCAAAATAAATTTCCCTGATGTTTGCAGAAGCGAATAACGATATCTATGTTCCTGTCCCATAGTTTTAAAATTCCTAAATAGACTCATTTTGAAAAGGCAGCACAGTGTGCCACGCCCCCTATTAGCAATTTGAAACAGTGTTCTCTTCTTGATTATAACCTTATTGAAACTATATTCCAGAGCACACCCGTATTAGGAAAGGTAGTCCTTGTTTTGTCAATTAACATTAATCTGTGAATTTGATATTAATTCTTCCATGCTTTGTTTAGTATGTTTTGAATTACTAGTGCTGCTTTCAAGATGGGAAGAAGCAATAATTTTGGTGTAAGAATTCGGCATGGGAACCAGTATAAACAGTTTAAGTAATGCTGATTACATATTTAGGAATTACAACCCCTAAAATTGAAAAAGTGTAGTAATACATGACAATATGTCATGTTCGTCAAACCCAATGAATGTGAAGTGAAAATTGGTTCCTCAAGGAAAACATTGGTTTCTACATTGTTAAATGGCAGTGATGACAATTTAACTAAGTAAACATTTCTAATATATATTATATATATAATATCCGAGGACACCAAGAAAAGTAATGGTTTATTAATTACATTATCCCTCAGTTGCCCAAAGTGTAATAAGTAATATAATTTGAAACATCCAGAACTATTGAAAGTGGTGCAGAAGTAAATGGAACGTCTGCTTATGGTTTCACAAGCATTGGAAAGGGAATTGAAACAGGTGAGACATTGACTGCTGTTCTCAATTCACCAGGCCCTCCCTGCCAAATTTAAGAAAATAATTAATAATACCGCACAGCAAATGACCATGGAGTATAGGAAGAAGATACGGAGTGGCAAACTAAAGGGGAATGATACAGATGATGAAAAAGATGCAGAATATGGATTTTGGGAAATTCTGAGGTGTAGTTCCAACATAGCAAAACTTTATTACTGTTTTCCTCTGTTTTATATTTTTAAATTTTGGATGCGCTCACCTACAAAACTATTGCAGCTACAAGTGTACGTTTTTCTGGAATTAAAGCAATACTTAAACTGTTTATAGGTACTTTAGAAATATATGTGAAAATTTGAATTTAAAGAAAAATTCTTCAATGTTTTTAGAAGTAAATTCAAGACATTTGTTTAAAAAATCATTTATTAAAACTCCAAAATAAGCTCTATTACCTTTAGCGAATTGCGAATGTGTCGTAAAATAACAAGAAAAGAATTCAAATTGATGCGTTCAGTGGTTCTTGAGCGAAGAACACCAGAAAATTCTTATTTTAACACTGGTGTTGTAGGCTGCTTCGGCTTCCCTTAGTTCTTCTATGACGTCACAGGCCCCCATAATTATGCACTATATTAAAAGGGAAGAGAGGAAAAAGCATTTTTAAACTGTGGTTTTAGTTGCACAGTTATTAGAATTTATGCTCCACTTAAAGAGTAAAAAAGGAATTGTAAAATGTGTAGACAAGTATGAACATTAATGAAATGAATTAAGGTTACGTAGAGACATTTATTGGTTTTGCTGCTCTAATTATACTTAAATGATTAGCAAAAGAGGCAAATGGGGATGCTCAGTTAATTACATTTAGAGTGAAACGTTCCTGGTACAAAGTGGCTTTGAGAGAAGAGGTCTCAGAAGGAACAAAAGCACCAACAAAATTCTGCAGCGTTTAATTAAAACAAAAGAGTGTGCTCACTTCCAATGATAATTCTGTCTAACCTGACGTCACAATTCCCTTCTACTACATTACCTGAGAAGTTGAAGAGCAGAGAAGCAACAGTGTAATCAATGAATAATGAACAAATTCTCATCAATTATCTTGTGTTAATTATGCAACCTGTTACTCTCTACTACAAGTGGCAGGCAACATCGCATTGGAAAATGGGATATACTCTGTGTTTGTGTGTGTGGACATAGTACCTCAAAAGCTAAAAGTTTGTAAAATGCCCAGCTGCAATAATAAAGGAGTGACCGACTGAAAATATACTTATGCAAAAAGCTGAATTTGCTGACGGTAAAGTAAACTAAGTATTAAGAATAACTAAACACTATAGTAACACAACTTCACTATTACTTATCTGTTCAAAAGCAACGTTGCTTCATTTTCAACTTGTTAGCCTATCAGTGACGTTGGTGTCAGGCTGAGAGGTTGAAAATGAAGCAAAGTTGCTTTTGAAATCGGTTCCAAAGGATTGTGAATAAGATAAGTAATAGTGAACTTCTGTTACTATAGTGTATAGTTACTTCTAATGAAAATATAATGTTTGAAACTTCACAGTATAATGCACCGACATTTACATCAATGTTGTCCTATGTTACTCTTAAAAGGTTTTAAATCTAAGACAGATGTCTCTTTTACAACTTTCATACGCCAAATTCTCAAGGCAATGCAATTTTGTAATGTAGCGTTTTCTTAACATTCTGTATAATTATTTATTATAATGAAAAATATTGTTATATTGTGAACTTTGAAATTAAAACTCCAGGTTACAAGCACTAAAGCTTCCTCTTTATCCTCTTTATCAACCTGACAGTCCACAATTACATCACATACACAATACAAATTGCAAGGTCATCAACCACAAAGTTCACACAGCTGTTCACGCACGCGAGTTCAATTAACAACTGTGTCGCGAGCGGCGGCTCATTTTATAGCTTCCTCACAATTCCAGAAATTAGTGGAATGTTCGCAAACAATCAGGACGGCGCTAGAAGAAAGACGAACTCTCCAGAAACCTATCTCCTTTAACCCAACGTTTCGGCAAGCTTTTATCTCCGCACTGTACTGTCCGTCCCTTGCGCCACTTCGCTGCAACAATGCTGCAACAGCACCATCGTATCGGGCCAGATGAACTAGGTGTAGCAGCAACATTTTTTCTCGAGACAACCTTCTGGATGAGGCAGACCACGTTATTAGTCCTCTTTAAGACACGGTACGGTCCTTGCCATGGTTGCGTAAGCTTCGAACAGCGTCCCTTAGTCCGGGTAGGGGGTTACAACCAGACCAAGTCACCTTGCTTAAAATTATTACTGTTGGCTTGCCTGTCCTATCAGGTCTTCATGCAGTCATTCACTATCTGGATGTTCTGACGAGCCATCTCGAGCATGTCATGGAGACGGTTCAACAAGTTCTCCACATTATTGGTTGCTGCCTGTTTCGCTTCAGGGGGCTCCAAAAGGCCAGGTCACAAGGGAAGCGTAACTCTCGGCCGAATATTAAGCTGGCTGGCATCATCCAAGTGCTCTCGTGCTTCGACAAGCGGTAGGCCAGAAGGAACAGTGACACCTTGACGTCCCAATCTCGCTGATGGCTAGCCACGACCTTCCTCAGATGTTCTTTTAGGGTCTTGATGTACCTCTCGACTATGCCGTCCGACTGCGGGTGTAGGGGTGTTGTGCGGGTCGTGTTCACCCCAAGACCTTCCAGTGCCTCCATCATCAGGTACGACTCAAATTTGGTGCCCAGGTTACTGTGGAGCTCTAACGGCACCCCAAAACGGCAGGACAGTTGCCCCACGAAGCAGTCTGTAATTGCCTTTGCCTACTGGTTCGGGATGGCATAGACCTCGGGCCACTTAGTGAAAAAGTCCACGGCCACCTTCAGGTACTTGTTGCCTCGGTCAGACACGGGAAATGCTCCAGCTATGTGGACAGCGATGCGTCCGAAAAGCGCTCAGACATTTTACTGCTACATGCGAACTCGGCTCATAGCCTGGGGGCCGCGATTCGCCGCGCACACGTGACACTGACGGAACCATCTCTCAGCATCTGCTCGGAGCCTGAGCCACTAGTACTGCTGCCGAAGTTTTTCGATCGTTCGGATTGCTCCCAGGTGTTCTCCTGAAGTTCCGGCGTGCAAGATATACGGTTCCTTATGCGGGGAAGTAACAGCTGCTCCCTCTGCGTCTTCCCATCGGACCCTCTTTCATCTTCAACGATTTCCATTGGGCCCAGTACGACTTGTACACAGCGCTTCTGGGTACGGTGTCCTTCCAGGTCAGTCTCATCCTGCCTCTACTTCTCTCAAGAGTGGCCCCAAGTCAGCGTCCAGCAGCTGCTCCCAGCTGAGGCCTGCGCTATCCCAGCCGGCCGCAGGCATTGCGTGACCACTCTGACAGCTGAGACACGCTCATTCTCTTCCACTCTTGTGCACTGAGAGAATCTTCGGGACATGGCGTCTGCGTTACCCTGGTTCCTCCCTCTACGATTTCAGAGGTGAAGTCCTACTCCTGCAGTCTCCGGACCCAAAGGGCTATCTGGCCTTCCAGGCCTTCCAGCTTAGTAGCCAGGTGAGGGCGGAATAATCAGTCCTCAGGTGGAATGCTGACCGTACAGGTACTTGTGGAGGTATTACAAGGTATTTTCTACCGCCAGAACTTCCCGCGGGTATCGCAGTATTTCTTCTCTGCCTTGGACAGCGTCTTTGTGTAATAAGCTATCACCCGCTCGTATCCATCCTGAACTTGGGATAGGACGCCTCCAATTCAATGGTCGCTGCCGTCGATGACCACAATGGAGGCGCCACCTGGTTGCGGGAATCCCAAAATAAGAGCACTACACAGTTTCTTCTTCAGCCACTGGAAAGTGTCTTCGGCGTTCTCCGTCCACGCATAAGACCGGTGTTCTTCTTTCAGGCGGGTGAGGGGCTTGGCGATGTTGGAGAAGCCCTATTTGAAACGGCGGTAATAACTACACCGCCCCATGAAGCTGCGCAATTCTCTAATCCTTTGGCAGAGGCCAATCCCTCACGGCCTGTTTCTTCTGCGGGTCTGTGGCCACTCCAGTTGGTGAGGCTATGTGGCCCAAGTAGTTGATTTCTATGCTAATGAGCTGGCACTTCTTCGCGTTAAGCTTTAGGTTGGTCACCTGAAGTCTCTATAGCACCTTGTTCACGTTTTCGAGATTGTCTTCGACGGTCTTGCAAACGATGATGTCGTCTAGGTATAGCAGTCAGGCGTCATAAGTCAGTCCCCTCATCATTGACTCCATGAGGGGTTGGAAGGTAGCTGGCGTGATATAGAGACCAAAGGGCATTACCGTGAACTGTCGAAGCCCTTGGCCTATCACGAATGCGGTCTTCTCCGCATCTCTCGGTTCCAGAGCTACCTGCAAGTCCACATCAGGTCCGGGTGGAGAACCACTGCGCTCCATCAAACGTGTTTAGGGTGTCATTAATCCGGAGTACGGAGAAACAGTCCTTCCCGGTGACAGTGTTTAGCCTCCTGTAGTCCACGCAGAAGCTTAGCTCGCCGTCCTTCCTCACCAGGACTACAGGGGAACACCAAGTGCTGACAGACTCTTCAATCACTCCCCTGGATCTCATGTCTCCTAGCATGTCCCGTAACGCCGTTTATCTCGCTACTGGAACGCATTTATTTGCCGAATAGACCCGGCACCTCTGGTGTCGAAGCGGTGGAGCACACGGTCCGTGTAGCCGTAATCGCTGTTACCTTGCCTGAAGACGTGCTGTTATCCTCTCAGCATTGTCAACAACTTCTCCTTCTCCAGCTGTTTTGCGGTCAGATGTTTGGCCGCCCTCTCCAGTAACCCTTCCAGTCGGGGCCCAAGTTGTTGCGTTGGCACCGGCTCCTGGGTCTTATCGATTGATGTTATGCTGATCACGGGCTCACCCGTCCCCAACTCCGTCCCTGGCTGGACATCATGATCGGGGTCCGTTGGGTTGAGAACCTCACCGGCACCACCTCTCGGCACGGCAACGATGTCCTGGCTACACAAACTCCGTGCACAGGCATCTGCTAGACCAACATTAAGTTCCTCGTTCACTGGCCTTCCAGTCGCAGCGTCAACACCACCTCACTTCTCGCGCAGACAACCACGTCTTCCCTCAGGACGACCTCGCAGATTCCCAGACGTTCTTCGGGTTGCCGGGGTATGACATCAATTCCATTGACCTCCCAGGACCTCCCTGCTGACGTCGACCGTCGTGTCATGGCTCCTGAGGACATCCAGTCCCAGTATCACCTCCTCAGCCACCTCCACGACGAACAGCCACTAACGCACGGCACTCCATTCTAAGGTCAACTTCAGCAGAGCCTACTTCTCCAGAAGCAAGGTGTCACCCGATTTCGTCACAGGCTGCTATGTTCGGCTTGGTTTCCTCGACAGCATACCCCTGGTTACGTCAGATTGGATGACGGTCACGGCTGCCCCGATGTCCACAAGCACGCGGCACGGCATCTCTCTCACCCAAACGTCCGTGATCAGGCTGTTATCCGTCCGGCGGCTGACGACGCGTAGTGTCACACGATGGGGATGGTGATGACGGCGCCGAGGTTCCCCTCGACACTCCAGGCCTTTCCGATGAAATGGATCTTCCTACGCCGGGCATTAACCTGCAACCTCGGAAGCTAGAGACTAGCATATACCTACTACAGTGCGATCCATATAAGCCTGAACCACTTCAATAGACCAGAAAATTTGAACTGATAATAGGACACACGTGCAACTTTGGTAGAATATAATACGCAATTGGGATATTAAATTACACTACTTACATCTCAGAGAAAATGTTACAAGTGTCCTCCATCAGCACCTATGTATCGTTAGTCCCATTTTCTTTGATACGACTGTAGACACTGAGGTTTATATGGGTATCTTTAAGACATTTGCGGAGCAGTTGAATGATATCGAATTGAGAGAAGGGTTTTACCAGTAAGATGGAGAAACGTGCCATACATATAATGGCACCATAGAACTTGCTCGTTCTTCTGGCTGCTCTGTCTGGTGTCGGCATAGTCTCTCTAGTTGTTCCGGCTGGCCACACCCCAACACACGCCACTAGGTCTTCTCCGATGTCTCTCGGCTGGCCTTCGTGCTCCCGTGTAACGGATACTCCTTATTCTCGACGTCAGGGTAGCCGTCACCTTGGCCGCCTCCATCCTCAAAGCTGTCGTTAGCGCCTCGTTGATGGTATTGTAGTCGCCGAGCCTTAGGCGCTGACGCATTTCGACGTCTGGTACCCCGTCAACGAAGATGTAGGCGACTTCCCGGTATATGAATTCAGGTGGGCGGTCGACCGAAGCTTTGTTGGCCAGCTGTTCAATTGCCAGAGAAACTCCGGTTGCGTCTCCCCAGGCTGTTGCATCCTTGACTTCAGTTGGCTGCGGTAAGCTGCGGCTAAGCGGTGGTTTCCGTAGCGGTTTTCCAAGGCTTCCCAGATGTCCTTGGGCGCCGCCGCTGTATGGACCGCATTCAGGATCTCTGCGTCCCGTCCCTGGAGGCTGGCTATTAGCTGTGCGGCCTCCGCCTCTGGTGACAACTTGTGCTGGGCCACCATGTCGAATTGGCGGTGGAAGCCCTCGAACGTGGAAGTG
This sequence comes from Mantis religiosa, assembly GCA_030765055.1. Classification (NCBI taxonomy): domain Eukaryota; kingdom Metazoa; phylum Arthropoda; class Insecta; order Mantodea; family Mantidae; genus Mantis; species Mantis religiosa. The sequence continues at coordinate 120,535,778 of CM060959.1, forward strand.
TCATCCTACTTCGGCGGTTTGACGCGCGCAGATGTGTCGCGTCCCAAAGCGTCGGCTTTTAAATATTTCATGCTTCTACCGACAATGTCATCCCTTTTATCAAGCTTTTATCTTCGCACTGTACTTTCCGCCCCTTTGAACTCGTCCCTCGCACCGCTTAGCCGCAACAGTGCGTTCGCGTCAACGTGTTCTTTTACTCTTTGTACTTCAAAATGAAATAACTTCTGAGTTCACTTATTTGAACTTTCTAGTTCCTGTTCTTTTTATATAGCTTTGAAAAGTAATTTGAACATCAAAAGCTTTCAAAAGAAGCAAGAACTAGGTGACAGATGGATAACTTTTTTTTTATTGTATGAGAAATTTCAGAAGTGGAAAAGAAGCAGATTCTATGAATTTATTTTAAGAATGCGTTGAAGCAATAATTCTCAGAAACCTAAACTGGAAACTTAAATCGTATTTATTCTCGGTTTTTATGCGTATTTTGTATGTTTATGTTTTATGGAAACATTAAAGGTCATTAACTCAATTTTTATTTCTGTTTTCTTTACTTTTTCTTTATTCTTTTTACTATTATTTATTTTGGTCTATATTTTAAAACTTTATTTTATATATTTGTTTATTCATGAATGGGAACAATGTAATGTTTTTCCAACACATATTTATCATTTAGATAAAAGTGATCTTGTCGTTTATTTAGTCTAGTGAGAATTTCCATTCATTAGGCACAGAAGAGGGCGTCTAGGGGTAACGGAAGATTCTGTAGTATCTTGGGTGTCTTAAAACAAAAAATAATTTATTTTTTACTTCAATTACCAGTGTAAGCGTGCTCAAATCGGGTGATGTAAGGCTCCATGGAACCTCTAAGGCCAGAAGTATTTAGATACCAGCGTTCCTTTCTCAGGAAATCAAACCATTCTCTCTGTAATACCACATTTCCAGGATTATTCTGAATTATCCAGTGTAACGTACCTATTACCGACCAGATTGCGCATCTTTGAAGTGACATGTTTTTAAAATTGAATTCCAGTCGCTGTAGTCTCCGAATACATGGTGGAAACTCCGGCGGGCATCATCTTGCAATAAAGCCTTTAAGTACCATCCAGATATTATGCACCTGTTTGCAACAGGCAATCCCATATTCCAAGGTATCTATTTGTGAACGAATTTGGCATGTTAGATGTTGCGCGGCCATGTTTGTATGGTCTCGTTAAATATTTCTAATGCTGTCTCTTGGCAATCGGTAGGAACAACTTTATTGAAGAGATTCTTCCATATAAGTTTCCATTCTCTATTACCTTTCTCTTTAATCCTGGCTGTACACTGTGATGTATTAAGCAGCTGATATTATTTTCCCGTTGATTCCAGAACTGCGAAGTCATCACTGGTGTCCAGCAGACGTAATTCATGGCTGCTATCTAATTACAGAGTCATAGAACACAAACTTCAACTTGGCGATTCTTTAAATAAATTTCAGTGGAGTATCCCCTTTAGTTCTGCATGTTCCAGCAATGAGTAATGTAGATTTTCGAAACATCGGACCACTACAGTAGGATATGGACATTTTCCGAAATTTTAATTTTCCTAAAAGTTTGTCTAATTATTTACATTAAAATACCTTATGTTTAAGATATTTTCATGACTATTCAATGTACTGTATGAACTCTCTTGAAATGTTCTCAGAACTACTCTTCAGTCTATGTACTTTTTATAACTGGTAAATTGTTAGAGAATTTTACTACGCAAATACACACTCATAGATTATGTTAAACAAAGTATGCCTATATTTTTGTCAAATTGTATGTCGTTAATGACGTTTCTGTCCCCTCGATATTCAAAACAACAGAATTTCTAAACGACCAAACACCGACGAGCTCTTAAAGGATTTGATTATCTCTTAAAGCCTAATGCATACTCATTTGCCACCGTCGCTACATGGATATACAAGGGAAATAAAGAAGTCCATTACCATAAATGTCTGATTATCTGGATATGAAATTGATACAACAATAAACGGTTCTAATAATATTTTGTACAAGAGAAAGTACAGAGTATCATATGAGCGCACACGTTTATTTAGAAGCCGTTTTTAATACATCTGAAGTTCAATATTTCATGTTGTCATTTTGAGTACCATACTTCCCCAACTTACTATAATATAGAATCATGCCCACCATAGCTATAAATATATTAGAGATACAAGAACCTACACCTGTAATATATGATCTGGTCTTGTTCCCTTGTCCCGCGTTTGCTGCTATATCTCTTCTGTTAAAGATTCTACAGTTACTCCCGGATGTCCCAAAGGGAGCACACAGACATTTTCTGATTTCATTAAAATCTGGAAATAGCTAAGGAAGAGCCTCATTTTAGCTGTGGACGAAGCTTTCACTCAAATGAAAACTCCTCCACAATAACAGAGATCATCGCTTATCATTTATGAAAGAGGATTCCCCAAAGTGTTTTCTTTGCACTCCACGTCGGGTCGTCCATCGAGCACCCACAATGCTCCAACAAGTCATATGTACTTGTCACGTTACGAAGGTAATCCTACATGAACGTCATCATATTTCATCCGAGGGTCACTTTACTGTGGTTTCGATAACGTCAACATGTTGCTATTTGTTAAGAATCCCAAAAAATGAGATACTATTGCGACATTTGCATGGTCTAAGGTTCGATTCCCCACTGGTCACTTTTATCACGAACATTTCGCAGAATTCGCTGACTAGTAGGATAATGCTGGGGTTCCAGTTTCGATATCTACCGGGAAGATCACTATAACAGTAAGCAATTTGGCGATTTTCGGGGATCCGTAGCTAATTTTGGTGTCAAGGTTCAGCTGGCAATGGACTGGTCACTCTGAAGTTGAAGTTTCCGTGGTTTTTTCCGGATATGTAGACGAATTCTGGGGTACATATCCTTCTATTACTAACCTCCTGTTGACATTTTGTGTCCTAACTTTTCCATTCATTTGTTTAAAGTTGCAAAATCAGGTAACAACCGCTGTAAGGAAGCATGGTTACTCTTTCGTACGCCGTGACGTCGTAAAAAGAACATCTGGTAAAAGCGCAAGAATATTCTTGAATATGATACCACAAACTCGAACCTTGTTCTTGGGGATAACAATACTAGTAGTGCTCCCTGAAAAACTGGCACATTATTGCTTCCAGAATCTGATACTCAAAATAATGGACAAAGCTGCTGGAGGTACGTAATGTGTCTGTTATTTCGAACAATTATCCTCTTTGAGATATAACAGTCTTCTGAACTAATTTTGGAACAACTACTTCCTTTTCGTAATATTAAAATAGCATTGGCCTTTATTACACGTTTCTGTAAAATCTCATTCTTTAAATTGCTTATGTTTATTATTTTATTATCTCCATAATGAAGCTATTATGTATAGGGTCTATTCTGCATGCATCGACAAAGTTGTTGAAATATTTTTTCAGATGTACAGAACTAAAAGTGTTTGTACATGTGTGTATGTAACTTATTAAAGGTTAGATTAATACCGATGTTGGTATTCAGGTTTCACCCCAAAAATGTATACTTTCTGTGATATTCCTCTTCACCCGTTTATCCCTTACGTGGAATGCATTTCGAGAGCTTTTACTTTGTTTGAAATTCATACGATTTGAGCTATTTTAATACAAATTAAACTATTTTTATTTTCGAAAACAGACTGAAGTTATCTTCATACATAAAAATCAACTGTTTCAACTGCATAAATGATGTTTTAGTGAATTGTTCTCTGTCAAAAGGCCTAGAGCTTTAGGAATATAGTCCTGGATTCATAAACTCATACAGATTCGTTTGGTAATAAAATGGCAAGAGAAATAAACTAAATATCGTTGTATGCGGTAAATTAGAAATCGGTAAAAGTTGTTTAAACCATGGCACAGTTATATTTACATTTTAAAAAATAATTACTTCCATACACACAAAAATAGGTACATGCAATTTTAATGCTTGCAATATTACGTTATGCTGCTTGCTCTTGAAGGAGAGCTAGAAACAGAGGAATTCAATGTCCTATCTGGAATTTCAATCAAAGATCTGTCGGTAAGCATGGGATATTTTGATCACCGATCTTCCATGTCAACTTGTCAGCACGGCATTAAATTACGTGTCTGGTGCACTTCAAGAGGTGCCGTGTTCGAACCTCAGTGAATATGAGTTATTTAGAAGAGGTTTTCGGCAAATTCATTATATTGTGAAAGATGAATATCTGGTAACTCTAAGTTCTATGGACCCTGGACTCATTTGAGCATCGTTTTACGCATTTCATTCATCGTCCGGGGTGCCCTATTGTCGGAGGACGCTAAATAAGTAAAAGAAATAAAAGCGAGAAGCTGCTATAGAAAATTCAAGAATGCTACTAAAATGCCACAGGATTTATTTAATTGTTTGTGATAGATTTTTAGAATAAGACACAGAAAAGGAAAAGAAATATGTAAGTTAAATTTTTAAGTTTATCCTCACTGTGCAGCATTCTTGAAACAAAAAGACGTTTTTGATTTGTGAATTTTCATCCATCTCCAATAAGTTAACTATATTTGGCTGTATAGTAACGCAAATCATGTACTAAATTAACTGAAACTGTTATATAGCAATTTTATTATAAATATGATTTCGATCTAGACCAATTTATAAAATTGGGATAGCAGCGGATTATAGCGACATGTATGCTAATTGATTCTCATTATTCACCCTTGATTAAATTCTTTTGAAAATAGAAATCAATGGAAGGCTTTTTAATTCCCGATGGAAAGCCTTCACTGAACGGACACGGCATTCATAAACTATGTGTGAATGACTTTCAGGAAGACAACATGAAGTACACAAATGTTTCAAGACTAATGCCAAATGTAAAACGCGTTTACTGCGTGCTTATTGTTTTGTAGCTTTCATTTTCTCTTCTGTGCACTTACTGGGTTTTCATCGCAAAAACATGCTTTGTGGGACCCTGAACACCTCCCTCCAGAGAGGGAGAGAGACAGAGAGGACAAAAGCACAAAACAAAGCAAAACAACAACAAAAAATAAAAAGGGCCTCCGTTTGTGTGTCTGTGGCTGATCAGCATAACTCAAAAATAAAGTCAATTAAATAATATAATATTTAACTGTAGCATATTTCAAGGACGTGACAAGAGCATTTTGAATAAAATCCCTCCTTCAGAAAGAAAGTTAATTTGTAAAATAGATTTTCTACAATTGTTCTAACCACTTAGTGTATATTATGACAAACGGAACGTACATCTCAAATCTTATGGCAACGGCCTCTGTGTTCCTTTTCATTTCGTACAACATTTGATAATCCGTAAAAATAGACTGCTCTTTATTACAAAATGTAGATTTCGTTAAAGCACACGGTGTACGACAAACAAAACTTTTCGTGCATATATTCCTCTCGGGATATTTGTTGCTATTTGTTTGAATTTCAAGTAAATGCACTTTTATAAAATGGTTAGCATTAGTTCTGTATCGTAGTTGTCGTAGAGAATGAATGGAATATCAGAACTACCACAGAGCGACCGGCTCTTAAAGGATTTGTCTACTGCTTAAGCCCATTGCATTATTCTATCCCACGGCAGCTATAAGGAATTGAGAAGCAGATCCATCACTAAAACGTGTTACTTGCTGAATATGAAGTAAATTGTATAATAGGCGTTTCTAAGAGGAACTTGACTAAAGAAATTTATGTGAAAGCAAACCATAAAATTTTTAATTCGTAAAATTTATAGCATCTACAGGTTAATCATTTCTATGTCTTCTATAAACCGTTAAGAATATGTTGACCACTTTTAGAGATACAACTGAAAATAAACCTTTAAAGTAGATAACACAGTATGAGTAACAATACCGTTTCAATCAGTCGCCCATTATAGCAGCTTATTAAATTAGGTCCACGCTATAACATTAATTTCTGAATTTTTCGCGACCATATTTGCGATTAACCGAGAAAACTTTGCTTCACCATATTCGAGATGATGTTTATTTTATTCCCATTTTCCTTATAAGTACAAGCAGATGAGGGAATGACGAAGGCTCTAAAGAAGGTTGCTATGTGGTGGTTATAGCATTCCATTATGTTTAAGTGGACAAGGTAAAAATGAATAACAATTTTCTATTTGAGAAATATATTAATATTAGAAATTTCAGACAAATAACAAAGAGCGTTTCCAAAGTGCTTTACACCACAAAAATGATTTACTGAACACTGTATTTTGACGAGATTTACATTTTTGTGAGATAAAATTTTGTCTAGCTCTGATCGTTCATCTGTTATGTAAAGTCATTGACAATGAAAATGCTTCTGAAGACATTCCCAGAAGAGTGAAGGTATACTGTTGCGTATAAGGTCTGAACAAGATTCGGCGGTTCACGTTTCATTTAGTGGTAAGCTTCAGGTTTAGCAGGAATTAACAAGTTGAGACAGGTTTGATGACTCAGTGATTAGAGTAAGCAGTGTTATTGACCTGCCAGCTCATATGTGTTCTGTTAAATCGGCAGAAAAATTAAGAAGATTCATTCTTGGGTTGCACAAGATTGCGCCATAGGATGTAAACCCTCTGTGAGGAACCGCTAAGTCGTATTATAGCAGACATTTTGGAAGTTCTATTTAAACGATTACAGCCTGTAAGGAAGGGTTAATCAGATCATGGTCAGTTAGTCAATCATCAGTTAGTTGGTTAGTGGGAAGGCTGGATTCTGCTGCTCTCGTCTCATCATAGAACTTGTTAATACTTCTACAAACTTAACTCATCAAAGTGAACCAGCCACCTCTTGTTCAGAACTCTACGTTACTTTGCATAAAAGGTAATATACATTTATTATGTATTAATTGATTCAATATCTGTCTTGATTGCACCCTTTATCTCTTCAAGATATAGGAGAGCTTTGTTTGGTTTGACTTCCCCAGTCTTTAGAATATTTTTGTCAAAGTCATGGAGAACCCATCACTTTAGTTTAACCCTAATCATGTCCCTACACTTTAACCTGTTCAGCTCTATCATCTGCTCCCTTATCCTTTCAGTAGCTACACCCCCAGTTGTTGATTAAGTTTGTAAGTCCTTCGCCCCCTTATAATCCTGGTTTGCAACAGTACATTTTATTCTCATAAACATATCTCAAAATGCGGAGTTTATTGAACATACCCAAAAAGACGTTTGACAAAGTTAAAGCTTTGGAAAATTGTACCCTGTAAAGGGTAGTTTTCAGTTGAGAGATTTTCTTGAAAATCTTTTTCTAGCGTCCTCGGAAAATTGGTATTTAACAATTTTTTCTGTTTAGTTGGCTGCTCATAGATTCCGTAATATAAATGTTTTCGTGCCTGCCTCACCTTCAAGGACTTCTGCGTTCCAATCTCGCTCAAGGTGAGTTATCAGGATATGCTTTCTTCGAATGCTTCTCTTATCATTAAAAGGAATATCTGGTAACTCTAAGCTGTATAGACTCTAAGCTCGTTAGAGAATTATTTCATTCATCATCGGATATCGCTTGATGTTAGAGGATGTAAATTAAAATATAAACACAAACCACATATATTACTTTGAAAGCAAAATTCAGCATTAATATATACAGTAAATTATTGTATAACAGCAGATCATGAACTTAAAGGGCACTCATCTTGAAGTAAGCTTACAGTCTGAGATATAATATAGCTTCATGAGAAACTGAGCCATAGGTTAATACGTTGAACGTTCGCGTGATGCCTCTTCCCTTAAGGGGATGCAGCACCGAAAACCATATATCCAGCAACTTTTAACCGATCTCCCTGAAATTTTTACCACTTAGCTCTGATGCATAGTGGACACATAATTCAATATTTGGCTTTTATATCTTCAATAGTTTTTGAGTAATTAATTTGTGAAATTCAAAATTTGGGTAAAATTCAAAGTGCTCTACGTGATGAAAATTTTCAAAATTTTAATTTTTCGATTTCTAAAAATATTCAGATAGTTATGAAGAAAAGATCTATCATATGAATTTCTTATACTGCCTTTAGTTTCGGTATGGAGCAAAAAAAAGCATTATACCCTTGATTTTATATATCAATGACCAAAAATATAACGAATATTAAAAATCCATATGATAGAAGCCTTTGTTTGCTCTCTAAAAACAAGTGTTGAACATTTTATAGAAACTTAATCAAAATTGTATCGTGTGGAACATTTTGAATGACAAAAAGTGTTAAAAAATCTATAACGGAGTAAATCACATTTTAAAATCCAAAACACTTTCCTTCTCAGTTACATGCCTTGAAGCAGACTAAAACCCTCCATATAGATAATTTGGATCTTCCTGTCTCTTCCTTCTCTCTTCTGCAGCAGTTTTCTTCAATTTCAGTTTCCTTCTGGATGTTTCAGAAGTAACCTTCGCAGAAATTGCTGAATGAAGTAAGCGTAACTGGTCCTTCCCTTGGCTAATTTTTAGAGATGCTGGTGAAGTCTCAGTGTCCATTATGTCTGACTGCAGCTTGAGTGAGGCAGAGCAATCAAAATTTAATTCACTGATGGTTGATGTCACAGCAACCTGAAGTATCTTCATTGAAACAAATATTTCTTTTGGGCAATTATGCCATATCATATTAAGTAAATTTTCATTTGCATTTTGTGTCTTACCCAATGTACATCTTAGTATTTTATCTGATGCGAGCCTTTGGTACACAGGCATTAGTTTTCTTACCACATCAGACCTCAAGTATGTTCCCATTGTTGTGTTATGTTTTGTTGTTTCTTTCCATTTATCGCTTAGTCTATTCATGATCCTAACTATGTACAAGGCCAACAAATGGTCAGTCGTTACAAAGAATGTTTTACCTACAACCTATATAACAGTTATATGCACGTTTAGATGTATGAAATTCCTATATAAATGTTAAATGGCGCACTAAAATTCATGAATTATATATAAACAGTATGGAGTTTAACGAAAAACACCAGAAAATCCCGACCGTTAGAAATGTTTGCAGCCAGTTTTTTGTTTCCATGGTGCCACATATTTTCATAAATAACCATCATACCAACACACAAAATTCTACCAGAAACTTTGCCCGTTAATTTCAAATGTATTCATTAAGTTCATTGAATCGAACTCAAATGGCAACTCTGTGAATGCAAGGACCATCATGCACGTAAACATGGGCATTTAAATTCTCGTGTGAAGGTATTTAAAGGCCTGAAACTCAAATTTCGTTGGATTACCATACTATAAGTTTAAACGTATTTTATTGGCTCAAAAACGAATAAATAATGTTTCCCATATTTTCATCCAATTTCGGTGCTGCATTCTCTTAGGCAGCTGAAGGGAATAAAGCACATTTTTCCTACAATTCTCATTTGCGTGTGTTGAAATACGTTTCATATTTGCCCGTACACATTTATTTAAGGCCACCTTAAAACAATCATACAATAGCATCATATCTAAGTGTTTCTTGCTTTGGGCTCCCATTTCCCACGAAAGTCCGCAGCACGTATGACCTAAGTTATCGATTGGGCCGCAAAATGCTTTCTGACCGAATTGCTGGAGGAAGGGGGAAACCAATAAAGTGGCGAAATTTGTTGTTGGCAACAGCAGCAATTCTGTATGTCGACCGCCAGACAATCCTCTGCATTCAACAAATCCGCTTACATTCGTTAGGACATGCTGAATATCGACATACTCAGTGGTCTTGGTCTCAATACTGTGTTAATGGCCTTTGCACTGCAGCAAGCGTAAAGAATATATTAGCGTCTCTTTACTGTCTGAAAAAACCAATTATTGAAAATAACAACCAAGCTAAACATCATTGAGAACTACGTGACATGAAATATTTAAATAAATTACTAAAAATGTGATTTAGCAACACTTTCAGTTAATTTAACTGTTAAGTTTTCTTCAGTACTTTCTTATACGAGCATTAGAAGTTTGAAGTTTTCATGTGATATTTCCTCTGGACGCGTAGCTTTTCAATTTTAAACGTCAATTTTACTATCCTATGTGAAAATGTATAAACATTGCATTCTAAAAATAGTTGATTTTCAAAGTTCTATAACATTCGTTCAATTATAGCCAAGAAATCTAACTATTTTCACTAGATTTAGTTCAAGAAAAAAATAACATTATCACCGTAAAGGCATTGTTCAGCTGTTGCCACAAGTCGAAGCCGGGCATGTGACGGAAAGACAGGGCGAGGCTTCAGAGCGATCGCTCTATTGCTTTTGCCACAGAAATTTCACGGAAGATATGTGGTACTCTAGAAACAATGGCTGGGAAGGTATAAATACCCGGCAAGGTGGTAGAAGCAGTAGTTGCTTGTTAGTTATTGTGACTTTCCACGATTGAAGTGAACCACAGTGATCTCATTCCTTTGTTTCTTGCAGCAAAACACCGAGTCAAACTTGAAGACAGCTGATTGTCAATGCCACGTCTTTCTACTGCAGCAAAGGTTGTCTTATATTCCTGCAAGCCAGATTTCGAATCTTCGTAACCCACGCAGTCACATTGGTCTCAGGAGCGAGATCACGACGATGAAAGTGGCATTGGCGAAGACCTTAAAAGAGCTGAAGGAAATGAAGACAACAAACGACAACCTCGCTGCGACGATGGCCGCAAAGAAGGCCGAATTAAGCACCGAAAAAACGACAGCCTGGCCTCAGATATGAAGGCTGCGAACGAGGCCCTAACCGCCAAATTCGAAGAGCAGTTGGCCGGAGTGTGGGATGACGTCACGGAGTTTGGCAAGCGGATGGGTCAAGTTGACGAGCGCGTCGAAGACCTAGCGAAGTACGTTAACAATTTAGAGGGAAAGATCGACATTAACACCAAGTCCCTGAACGCCATGGTGGAGGACATCCTCGGCAGAAGACTGAAGATCTGAAGGCCGACGCTACACCAAATTACGCCGGCATGTCAAATTTTTTAAGTGTTGCGACGCCAATTCGACACAGTGGCCAAGCATAAGTGGTCAACAGAGGAAGCGGCTGCACAGCAAATAGCCAGCCTCCAGGGACGGACGGCAGAGGTGCTGAAAGCGATCCAGGCAGCGGCGCCTCCCAAGCACATCTGGGAAGCACTGGAAAACCGTTTCGGAAACCACCACCTGGCCGCCGCCTACCGCGGCCAACTGAAATCTAGGACGCAACAGTCAGGGGAGACACTGCAGGAGTTCGCCCTGGCCGTCCAAAAGTTGGCAGCAAAGACTTGGTCGACCTCCCACACGGATTGGTATCCCGAGAGGCTGCCTACTACTTCATCGATGGAGTACGAGGCGGCGAGATACGTCAGTGCCTAATGCTCGCGACTATAGGACCATCCAAGTGGCGCTAACGGCAACATTGATGAAAGAAGCGGCCAAAGTGCCGGTTACCCCGACCACTAAGATATCCGCTACGACGGAGACCGAAGACCAGTCCAGGACACCGACGAAGACCAGGTGACGTGTGTTAGGGGTGTGGCCAGTCGGGGAATTTGGAGAGGGACGGCCGACACTAATCATTCAGTTCAACTTCTTGAGGTGTAAAAGAGTAGATCAGATACCCCGAAAATTAGAATACTTCATTAGATGCTGTCCGAAGCATCAAACAGCTCCTAAAGTATTTACAACGAATATAAGCCAAACATCCGTGAGGATCATTAAAAGCACCACGGAAACTTGTTATAAAATTAAACCTCTGTATGACATTTTAGTCGAACATACAAATAAAAGAATGCAGTTTTGTGCATCTAACACTAAAATAGTAAAAGTTACAACTTTAAGCCTACATATTAGTTTGTTATTTAACTATAGTTAGTTGTTCAGAATTACCCATAGGAATACTGAATTTAAAAGATCACTAATATAATTTTTGAGTCGCCTATACATGACTTCTCCGTACATTGAGCTTCATATTAATAACATACATACTTCAGGTAGTGCACATGTTTTCCACAGAATATAAAATATAACTTACTTCACTTTACAGATTTATTCATTTATCATATACCTCAGAAAACCTGTACAATCAGAATCTCTTACGTAATTATAGATACAGTATATTTGTACTTATTTCTGTTACAAACTTAAATAAATTTATAGTAGAACGTTTTCAAATATCAGTTCAGAATGTTTGAAGTACTTATATGCTTAACTGATACCTTAAGTCTGCTGAAACCCATACAAAGGAAATTCACGGAGATAGCTCATCCAGCAAAACAAAAGGTCATGCTGCAGCCGCCCAGTGAAATTGTAGATTACCGCCAGAGGGAAAAGAGGCAAAAGTTTAGGAATGTAACATAAAAGGCGCCTATCGTTCCAGAACCCTTTACTTTTGGATATTAAAGAAAAGAGGAAGCAAAGGGGAAGGAAGAAAAAAGAAAAAAGAAAAGATAAACGTAACACGAACACTTTTTATTAACAAAGGGCATCTGGAACGTGGGCACCAAAATCACCAGCAGCGCGAAGTGCCGGCGAGGGTGTGTTGAAAAGCACTTTGAAAAAGTTAACTAACTTACAAACGATTGCAGGGAAGGATGATGTTATTAAGACAGAATGGAAAAATGTAATAACCTCGTTTCTCTGCCCAGGCAAACCGTGCCAAGAGAAATATCCAGTCGAATGATTGCATTACGGATACAGGAAAGTATACGCCCAGAGAGAGACGGGGGGGGGGGGGGCGTAGTTGAGAGAGGACAGGAGAGAAAGAAGGTGAGAGAAATTGGGAGAAAGGGTGGCGAAGGAGGAAGAGAAAGGTAGATAAATAATGGCAAGCGACAGGAAAAGTAATTTAAAATACATATTATATAACTGTACTAAATGTACAACTTCAAGAGGTCCCGAGTTCGAATCTCGGTCAGGATGAGTTACATGGATAAGGTTTTTTCTAGGGTTTCCCATATCCTGGAAGACCAATGTCGGTTAACTCTAAGCTCTATGGACCCTGGGCTCACTTGAGCATCATTTCACCCATTCTATTCATCGCCCAATATGACTTAATTTTGGAGGACGTAAATTACAACAAAAATATATATAATAATAAAATAAAAGTACAACATAACTTGTAATGAGAAATAAGGTTTTAATAAAATATACATGCTAAACCAGAATGTATCACTAAGTTAGCTACAAAATAGGAATAAACATTAGGCGGGGCTAGGCTTGACTGTTATATCGCTACTAGCCAATGCAGAGCGTGCAACGTTGTACAGTTAAACACGCATGCCTAAGCATGCGGCAAATTTCTTTCGCGCTCTAAAGATACCAATTAAAGAATTATTTTGTTTTTCCCAAGTTACAGAGCTATTGTTTCTGAGGGTTTGTAGCACATTTGGTTTCGGAGTTATGGACTAGAAAGTAAATCGTTAACTATCAGTGATGGAAAGCACACACGTGCTATGTTGCAGTTGCATTTTGGACCCTGCATTCAATGAATATGTGATATTTTGAGAGTGCACACGTGCTTTTCAAAGTTAATAAATATACCACTTAGCAACCCTAGTACAGGTGCGCCTACAAACAAATCATAAGATTTTACATAAATAGGCTACAAATATTCTTGTTAATGTGTATTCCTTTTTCAAACAGATGTCACTTATGGACATTTTAGAAAGTAAAAATTTCGCTCAGATTCGAGAATGAATGTTACAAGCTTGTGACGTGAGCGCTCATTTTGTGACGAATATTGTTAAAGAACGCAAACAGTTTACCAAATTAGGAGAATGTTCAGATTTAGATCTCCAGGGAAACATCGGGCAGCTAAAAAAGCGTTCTACCAATTTAGACAATTTTCAGAAGTGTGTTTCACGTAGAACAATTTATGATTTATGTAACAAGGGTGAATATCCAACTGCCAAAAGTCTGAGACCAATTTAATGAGGGGAAAAATAGAATATACGGATTCTGTTTCTCTTATGGACAATATTCTGAAATCTTTTGGGTTCAAATATAGGAGAACCAATGACGGTCGCATATTTCTATTTGAAAGAAGTGATATTGTTGCTGCAAGACAAATTCCTGCGCACAGTGTATAACATTGGTACATGCGATTCATGGTGTAAAACGCTTCATAAGTACACATTCATATCTTCCGTATTTATTATCTTAATGAAACAAAATTTTTTTTAAATTTCATTACAGACAGTATACAAATATGACATCATTAAAATAGAAACTATATTCACAAATCGTTGAAATGTCACTATTTTGTTTCTCTGTAGTAAACACCTTATTTCGTAAAACACATCTAATTTGAGTTATTTAGTTTTGTGTGTATACGAACGATAGCTACGTAAGCGAACTGTTCTCCAGTTCAAAGTTTTAAGGTTCAGATTATGCGATAAGCATTGTGTATGTGTTCCGTCGTGGTGTAAGTTGTAGTTGTCAAATTAAAGCTCACAATCCAAATAGACTGTATTGCAGCAGAATCGGCCAATTGTCAGGAGAAGAAAATGTTTGACGCTTATATTGATGTATTTAATTTAATTTCTCAAAGATGGTATATCATAATACTTATCATTCACTAAACACTTTTCATACATCTCGTATGAAGAACGTTGACTAAGTCTATTACTAGTTTCAACACTAAAACATATTACAAAATAACTAACTAAAGCTGCCATTAACATGCTTCATGTTTCTTCACACAACCATTCTCTATTGTCTTTCTTCATAAAAACAGGTCCGATATACGTTCCATCTCTGTCGCCCGTTAGCCGTGGAACTGGCAACAACAAAACAGTACGATAACTGTATTGGCTCAACCCATGCTCAATCTTATTCTGTAGCTACTCTAGGTACCTAGTTTGTTACCTTAAATAACTAACTCCTTATTATATAGTTATTGGGTGCACTATTTCTTAATCAGACATATGCTCTGATTAGAAAAGTTGAAATCGGACAGAAGAATGCCGGGTCTGAAATTTAATTTAAGACACACCACAACGGCGAGTGCTTTAGATCTTGGTCCATGCTTTAATTATTAGGTTCATAAATGTTCTTTCACATCTCTGGTCTTAACCTCCTGAACCCTGGTTCCCGGGGTCTCGTGTTCAAGCTTGGCTAAAGGCAGCCCTCTGAGCAAAATTCAAAGGTATTTCGTGTCCAGTGTAGAATGGGATGCTGAGAATGACATCAATTAAAGAGCATCTATAAGTAAGAACTCAGTTTACCAATCATGCTTATACTTTTGAAGCACAAGGATGTAAAGTTTCCATCGGACTGACAAACTCAATGCCATAGCGAATTGATAGAACGAGTAAAATGGGAATCAATTGTTAATTGAATGAAATATCAGCATATTACTATGCATTCACTGGGTTATGGCAATCGAGCAAGAAAGTTGTAATCCGTAGTTCCAAGTACGCTGGTCCCATTTTCTTTGTTACGACTGTAGACACTGACGTTTACATGGGTATCTTCAAGACATTTATGGAGCACCTTGATCATATCGAATTGAGAGAATGTTATTTCTAGCAATATGGAGGAACGTACCATACACCAAGGAACTTCTAACCAGTTTCTTTGATAATCGAATAATCTCAAAAGGTTTGTGGCCACCCAGAACCCCTTTCGTAACCTCACCGGAGTGTTTCTTGTGGGGGTATCTAAAATATAGAGTGTACAAGAATAGGCCACGGACAATAGATGTTCTCAAGTAATCCATTCGAACCGAAATAAGTAAAATTAGCGAGGATACTCTCCGTAAAGCTTCAGAGTGCAAACTTGTATAGATACTGGTGGAGGACAGTTCCAACATTTCCTCTGCGATGTAAATAGTGTGATGTAATCTTCCAATACCGTATTATATTCTCCCAATTTTGCTCGTTTGTCCTACTATTGGTTCAAAAGTTATGCCCTATTACAATGGTTCAGGTTTATATGGATCGCACTATATCTTTCCAAATTGTTCCACACAGTTGCGAGAGAGAACGACTATGTGCTGAATTAATATTTTAATTAAACAAAAAATCAGTCTCCAATTCCTACGAGGTGTGTCCGTAAAATAAGGTCTCCAAAGGGCTGGACCCGTGAGAAACGCTATTACACGAGATCCGGCAACACTGGTATGTATCTTGGTTTCAACCATTCAAATCCCCACCACAACGAACCCGTTATAACCATTACTCTTGGCTGGGCAGTCGTTTGCGATGGAACTTCCTATAACTTCCGCCGATAAGTGCGAGTTGCGTGCAGTGATCCGTTTTTTTTTTTTTTTGTAATTTTTTTTTTTTTTTTGAGTGCCAAGGGCACTACTGCCACTAATGCCACTGAAATTCATCGCCAGTTATGCGAAGTCTATGGGCCATAGTGTATGGGCGTCAAAAACGTGCGTAAGTGGGTCAGAGAGTTCAAAGACGGTCATTCAAGCGTCCATGACGAACAGCGTTCTGATCGGCCTGCGGTTTCAGCCGAAGCAATTGCAAAATTGGAGCAAGAAATGCTTAAAGATCGGCGTGTGACAGTTCGCGAGCTGTGCGAACTTATCCCTGAAGTCAGTAAGGCTACGATTGACAAGATTTTGACCCAACATTTGCTTTATCGCAAGGTGTGTGCGAGGTGGGTCCCAAAAATGCTCACCGAAGGCTCATCTTCTGGCCCAGTTTGGAGGGGACATCCTCACTCATTCCCCTTCAGTCCAGACTTAGCACCTAGTGATTATCATCTGTTTCCTGAGTTGAAGTCACACCTGTGTGGAACACTTTCCAGACCGACGATGATTTGAAAAACGAGGTTGAGCGCTACCTGCGCAACTTGGCAGGAGAGTGTTATGAAGGGGTATACAAAAACTGCCACAGCGCATGCAAAAGTGCTTCGATCACAATGGTGATTACGTTGAAAAATAGCTGTAAGTTTCGCCTTTTCATCAATGTAACATTCAGTGACAATAAACATGTTTTCTATATTAAATTGGAGACCTTATTTTACGGTCATGCCTCGTACACAAAGAGTAATTTCTTTACGCATATCAACTAAAATGTGAGCCCTAGTCCGTTAAGGTCTTGAAACTTAGACCTCGAAGGCTGAGTTAACAAAATAACATCGTATCTTAACTGAAACACCATTAAAATGCCATCTGTGTAATCGCAGGACCTTTTGTACTGATTACTGTAGCAACATTTTATAAAAGCGCTTATTTTTACTTGTAAAATATAATTAGGAGAATACAGAAAACTAAAAAGCAACCAAATCCTTAAAATTCTTTTCACTACGTAATTGAGTTAAGGTTCCATTCTCTTTGGTTGGCTGAAAGTGCAAAACAAGTAACTTCCTGTGTGAGTAAAATTATTTGAACATTGAATCAAATTGCACAGAATATGTAAGAAATCGTTTTATATCCAAAAACGGATTTTCCATAAATGGAGATCTACACTTTTTGTGCAGGAAGATTTTCTCCATATCTTAAAGTTTACCACTTGTCAAAAATCTTCCAGAACAAAGAGACTTCTTACTACATTCGCAGGTTATTTAATGTATCTGTTGTATTTGTCATAAAATGGCTTAAAATTATGATAAAGACACTCCTAAGATAATAGAAGACTTAGAAACAGTTTTCATGTATAGTTAAATTCCCGTAAAGTTTTTTGAAACTCAATAATTAGTGAAACTTGCAACACCACGAATTTTCCGAAAAAATCTAAATATGGTGATTGTGTAACACAGTATGTGAGCAGTAAGTGATGGATTTTGGACAGATATGTGGTACACATAGACCGAACAGGCCCTGTCGTGTTTGTTTGACAAGAAAATTGTGAAAAAGTACAGGCATTGCAGAGCTGTCGAACAAGATGGAAATGTTAAAGTAAGTGCCAGAGTGCCTCGCTGATGTCAAAGGGAGCCATTTGAGCATGTGAGAGCGTTAGAACCGGGGGCGGCTGCAGTTTAGGAGCAAAAGAGCACGCGAATCCGCAGTATTTGTCTTGTAGAAGCCCTTTTCCTCTTTTCATTCGTTATTTGTATTTACCGATCTCGTTCCTTTAGAATGTGTAGTATGTAGACGGCGACAGTTTGAGTATGTAACAACTTTGCAGCTTGCATACTTCCCTTGTGCTAGCACATTATGTAACGTTTAAGCCTCTGCTAATGCTTAGGCAACAAATGCTACAGACAGGAATTGGTTGGGTACGCCCAGATCATAGCACAATTACGATGTGCACGTTAATTCACATTAACAACGCCGGAGTTCTTGGTCACCTCTGAGATTTGATACTATCTGTGGAGTTTAACTATAATTATCTCCAAATACAAATAATGTTTCTAACTCCTGGCGCTAGTCTGGGGGCCGCGAATCGCCGTGCACACATGACATTGACCGCACCATCTCTCAGCGTCTGCTCAGAGCCTCAGCCAGTAGTAGCGCCGCCTTAGTTCGTCAATCGTTCGGTTCAATCTCAGGTATTCTCCTGAAGCACCGGCGTGCACCTCCTCCAAGACTTCCGGGACCTTACTCCGGGGAAGTTCCAACCATTCTCTCTGCTTCTTCCTATCGGGTGATTCCCATATCCGGAACAGCTTTGAATACGGTGTGTTATTACGGTCCAGTTTCTAAACAGATGCTTTGTTTTAAACACTGTGATAAACTTAGAATATGTAGGTGATCAGCAGGTGAGACAATATCGAGTTTCCTAGTACATCAAGTGCAACTAGTGTTTCAGCGCAAGATAATTATTCGTTGTTGTGTGCAGCGATCGCCCACGAGGTTTTGGAATTTTTGTGACCGTTAAACTTCTCCCAAGAGGTAGATATGACGTCAGTGTATTCAATTTTAAGAAGTAAAACAGATAAACTGAGTTGCGAAGGAAAAGTTGTAATAAAGCAACTAGGACATCCGCAGCGCAATTTGACAGTTGATCGTGTTACAAAAATCATAAGTGGGACTACAGAGGCAAATTTTACAAAAACCTGTACGCAATCTGTAACTGGTTCTGCGGTTGCAGTATTAGAAATGTACTTTTTGCTTTCCGTGCCTTATGTTTAGCTCTGAAGTAAGTAATTGGACAAAAGTAGGATGTGCCAAATTGGTACAAATTAGTGATAAGATAAAGAAGCACAGGAATTCACACTCACATAGGAATGCATGTATTCAGTTGAACGCATGTTAGATCGTGTGAATATTAGTACTCAGCTGGACAGCACTTACAGACTCAGTTAAGAAGCCAATGAGCAAGTTGGTAGGAATATATACATTATTTCTAGGCTAATAGATTGTATAACATTTTGTGGAACGTTTGGGCTAGCTCTCACCAGTAGCAGTGGTGATAGTAGTAGCACATATTGCTAGTGTGCATTTTAAGTGTAGGTTTCGTGAACACCCACATTTTTATTCTACGAGCCGCCACTGGTTAGAACGGGGCACAAAGACAACTATCCTGGAAGAGGGTTTGTGATACAGTAGGCTTTCATCTCGTAGAGGGTTTAATGCTACGACAGTGATGTGTGTGTGTTTGTGTGTGTGTGTGTGTGTGTGTGTGTGTGTGTGTGTGTGTGTGTGTGTGTGTGTGTGTGTGTGTGTGTGTGTGTGAAATCAGTGTATAGAAGGTGTACACAGCGAACAGGGGGTAATGGACTACGCAAGATGACCGCAGCACGGAATGACCGCCATTTTGTGCGTATGTCCATAATGGCCCATAGTTTCATCTGCAGTGTTGGCTCAGTGCTGGAGCACTGCAGCAGATATAAATCTGTCTACATCGAAGATTTTCCCTCGTCTACTGCGATTGGAGTGGTTGCACGTACGCCATTAAATTGGCCTCACTTTTGCAGAAACCACAAGCACCTGCCACTGTAATAGGCAAATGAACACGTCACTTTAGCGCTTAGTGGAATGAGTCTCGCTTCAGTCTGGCCAAAAGCTATGTTCGACGATACAGTGGTGAGTGCCATCTGGAGGTCCGTATTGTTGAGCTGCAAAGCAGACAAAGTCAGGTGTGATTGTTTGGAGTGCAATAACCGATTTTGCGTCCTACTAATTGACATAGGTTTGAACGAAAATCTGTTTTTGAGGGAGAATGTAGAGTGCGAGGTACTTCCTCTCTTTCAAGCATCTCCCTATGCCATATTTTAGCAGGACAATGTCCGGCCACATATTCCGAAGAGCAATGGGCGTCATAGCCTCACAAGATTCTTGGTTCACATAAACTGATATAAGTCTGATTTTTAAAAGAAGATACGTGAAGGTAATCTGTTTCTCCACGTGAGTGCTGCAATATTGCCCAGCAGATCCTCTTTCTCTATCCTCTCAACACTCAAAACATAAGCAAAGGTTCGGGTTCTCTGATTTCAACAAAAATATGTACAGTTAATCTGTATTAGCCTACTTTAAGAATAGAAATAAGTTGTTCACATATTCACTGTGTTGTAGCGTCTTCACGTGTCGGTTCTTTTAAATCATTTTTGCACTGCGTAACTGATATTTCATACTTACGTTCTTGTTGGTATACATTTTAATTTGACATTCTTGCACTAGTGCGGTAAGTACTTCTCCAAAGAAACACATACAGGTGGATGCACATTCCAAAATCTAGCATTTATCTTCAATTACATTTACCAATATTTCAGCTAATATCTTAACTACTAAAATTCAGATTGATACAAATATACATAGTGCAACAAAATAATGTACAATACACAAGTAGTAAGCACATAATGGAATCCCGAGAATTGAAAAAACTCGGTGCAAGCGCCTCGTTTTTCCAAACTTTCCTCGTTCCGTATTAAGTGTTTGTCACATTAGTATCACAATATACTATTATTTAAGACTTTGTTAATTGACATGGTCGTATCAAAGTCGCCGATATGCCGGAATTTTGACCTACAGGAATTCTTTTACGTGCAAGCGTATCTACTGACTTGGGGCTGTCGCTTTTGGATAAAAGGAATAAGCTGTTCATTGATAAGGAACAAACTCTCGACTTCCTCTTGGAAGAATTCTCTGAGAGAACAGACAAATTCTCTAGCTTGGCTGTGCAATGTAACACCCCAAACGTAAATTCATCTTCTTCTTGGGCCATGATTCCTCGGTCCACCTCAAATCCTACCGCCACTACGCCTTGCTTTCATAAAAACGTATTTTAATTGTGTTTTAACGAAGTAGGCTAACAATACACAGCGCACTCCGTTTCCACATAACCGAGCTGAGGAGTTTGTGATTCACTAGTGCATCCAATCTGGCAACTTTTGTTTACGTTTCCATAGCAGCGACCTGCCCTTCTTAAACTTCGTGTCCCTTGCATGATGACCTTCACGTATCTTCTTTTAGAAACCAGATTGCAATACATGGTTGGTGGACAAATTGTTGATTGCAGCCCTCAACAAACAAGTATAAAAGATTTGTGGGATTGCATACAAATGTACAGAGGGAGATGATATTTGGACACTTTTAGATGCCATGGTACAGCACATAGAAGTGTGCAGGGACTGTCCCAAATGCTAAATATTCAAGCTCTGTCGTCTTGTGCAGTTTTGAAAAGTTAGTTATTTTTTTGTTGCCACCTACTGCAGCAAACCCGCATATCATTGTTAAATTAGTTGGGTTCTAATTGGAGCTATGAGTTCTGTTCTCCTCAGGTGAATGGCTGTAGGAAATGGATTTTTGTGGCTGTTGGCTACTCAGTCGTATAAATAATACTTGGTTTGTTGTAGAATTATTTGTTTTAATCTATGTTTGTTTATCGACTTGGACCGGTGACCACCTTTCTGACTTCGAAATCTTGGCTTCTCTTCTTAATGCACATGAACACGTTCTTCCTGTGGTAGTATCAAATTGTAGGTAAAGTTTTCTCACTTCACCATTCATTTCGATCCTTATTCTGAACGTTAATTTCTAACTTCATCACATGACCAAAGTAGCTCACCCTTCTCAAATGTTACATTATCATTGGTTTCTCATGTTATTCCGAATTTTCGCATTGGTTTGCAAAACTCATATGACTCACTGACGTTCCGCCCGCCCTGAGTTGGGGAGCGCCTACCCTGAGTTGTTTGTAACGGTATGCATCATTATCAAATCAGCGAAGTAGATCTCTTTAGCGTTCATGCTCAACTGCATTTTGAAAGTCCTTTGTCGCATAACATTCCTAGCTGAAAGAATACAATAGTTTTCAGACATTGAACTTTAACTAGTACAAAGAAGGTAACGGTCCTCCTTTCCGGTCTCCCCGACGTGCACAGATTTTTACGAGAATATTTTCTCTTTCTTTTCCGGTTGCTAGTATATATATATATATATATTAAATTATATTCTTCCTCTCTTATTCTTTAAGTCAACTGCTATTTAATCATTATAATTTCATATTATTATAACAAAATTGTTATATTAGTTTAGCAAAGCATTTCTATTAATTTATCTTCTCTGTTAATTGACTTCGATTAATTCGCCGCCTCCTAATCGCTGCCTGATACTGTGGCTACACTACCTAAACTGTGGTATTAAATTCACTGCACTTATGCGTTTAATTCTTGGTGTTCCAGTTTTCACAGACACAACATTTGTGTTCCATGCTTGGAATATGGTGCTCTAAAGTTTGAATTAAACTGCTCTGCATTTTTTGAGAGATAAAAACAGACTGACAGCAGACAAACGACTAAATACAGATACTTTTCTAACATTTTGCATTGAATCTCAGAGGGTTAATTTGCTGAAATCTTAGTAATAAATTTTTGGTTGGAATATCGCACTTCCTCTACTTGATATACATGGTTTATTATTAACAGTTGTATGAAACTTCACTATAAGGGTAATAAAGATGTTCGTATGGAAATATGAAACTCACCCTGTTGTTTCCATACTGTATACGGTTATTCCGTTACACCATTATGGTGTGGTTCCATAGTATATAATGTAGCAGCAATATGGCGAGCAAGAAGTTGTATACTTGGACTCTAAACTGCTGGAAGGAAACGTAAATAACATTGACTTGTTATAATATTCAGAAGGTTGATGCAGCATATGGACCCGTTGTTCCAACATGTACGTGCCTGCATGAACGTGGACTGTATAACAAAACAGCTAGGGGCAGTAAACTTGATGATAGAAAGGATATGGCCAAAGAGACAAAGGATTCAATAACATTCCAGCATGGAGAAATTTGATGTACTGAAAGACTCCCGCTTAGAAAGCTACTAAATTAGTTTTTCATTCTGAAGGGAAATGTTAGTTTTGTGTACAGTCATGAAACAGGACAACTAGAAAAGTACTTGAAAACGGAGAAAGTAAAATATTGCTTTATTATTTCAAGGTAACTTTCCTTTCATTCTATTTCTAATTTCTTTCTTCTCTCTTTGTAGCTTTTTCCCCTTGTCTCTTTACTTTGGTTTCCATTACATCTACGTTTGTTGGCCGCGCCGTAGCGGAGTAGTTTGGCCACTCTACACTCGACAGAGCGGCCCGTGTTCGATCCCAGATAACCGCATATGAGATTCGTGGTGAACAGAGGGTTGGATTTCTTCCGGGTGCTCCGGTTTCCCCCGTCATGTCATTCCACCGGTACTGCATCTTCATTGCATGTATTATTAGTGTCACTGCCTGGTAGCCGCAAGTTAGCAGGCGTTAAACACTACATACAAATATCTTTTGCGCTTTTTCTTTCTGTTAACTTGTGGAAGACCTCTTCCTCTATAATAGACATATTTTCGGGATGTTCGTTCTATGGTGCCCTCAAGCATCTATCACTATTGTGAATCGTCACAATATTGTGATTTTTGAGTTTCAACGTAAAATCTACTCTGGTACATCAGAGTTGCGTATATAGGTGGTAACTTAAGGCACAAGAAATGGTTACACGGATGACAGATTCGCCTAATTTCCCGGGCTTTTGCTATTACGAGAAATTATGTCTAGTCGTATATAAAAATATTTCAGTTCAGCATAAATGAAAAATAAAAGAAGCCCGCCTGAGTAGCGTGGTGGTAGTGTGCTGTTAACAGTGCCAGTTAAAATGTTTTAAACAATCGAGTGACCCGCCAACTGTGAAATACTGCCTGTGATTCGGTTTTTGACAGCAAGGAACATTTAAGCATTGGACATTCATTGACAGATCAGTGAAGTATACGGCCCCAATACGATGAGTGACTGACTGACTTGTAATTCTGGACTGACTTGTTTCTACGGAAATAAAGAGCAATTTTTTATGCTTTTAACCTGGAATTTTAATTCAACGAACCCACAAAGTCCCAATATTATGACATTTCTTGTAGTAAATTGGTCTATGTAAATACCACATGAAATCATAGAAAAGCTGCTTACTGTGTATATTGTATGTAATCGATTTGATTCTATCTATATACTGTATGTATACATTTTGACATGTCTCATAACATGTATATGTTGACATGGACGAACTAAAATTCTAATTATAACATGCAATTGTTGTAAATTGGTTAGCTAATTTACTTCGAAATTGATCAAAACGAAATATGGTGGACAGGATAAAGCTTGGCGTATTAGCCAATAGATGTCTGTGTACAGCGCATTTCAAATTAAAAAGTTGGCGTCTATGTTTACGGAGTTAAACGAAACTAACCGAAAGAGGACTTGGAACCCGATCGCTCTTCTTATCGTGCGCATATAGTATTTTGTTAGTAACAGCAGAATGCAAAGGACTTCGCTCCAGGTCAAACCTTCCTGTAATCCATTTCTTTACGTGGCCAGAAGTGAGAAGGGGAATGAATGATTTACATTGAGAAATTCACACAAAACATCTGACTATCTTCAAAATTGGGCTGATCCACAAAAATGAAAAAATAAACAAAAGACTGTTTTTGAGATAAATGTTCAGATATAACGAGATCTACATACATGTGAAAGTAGGATTTTGTCTAAATGTTCCGATTCTCCTCATCTAAAACCAGTACGCCTTCTGCAGATAGTGACACTAAAGTGATCTTATACTTACTTACATTTTTGATGAGAGCTATAAGGCACATATTGTATTTTGGTCAGAATGGTGGAGCCAATTGCTAAAATCAAACATTTCAAAATAGGCTCAAGAATATTTAGTGTGTGGCTGAGGTCAATTTGAAACAGTCTCTTGTCACAACCTTGGACGATACAGAATTTAAATACTAAGTTTTGTATATAAACAACTTTGTTTGTGAATTATTGAGACGTACATGTCCCGCAAACATGGGCAGACGCTTATGTAAAGATCAGTTTTTTGTATCTTTTATATATTTTATATCTTTATTTTTTATATCTATATAATTTTGAATACCACAGTATATAGTAGAAAAAGAGATTTAAAAACCTGATTTCGCTCATTCAAAGCCAGCTGCAGCATCGTAGAACCTAACACACGTGTATTCAGCGTTGCCTAAACATGGACCACAAATATACTTGCTTCTCAGTTGTATACGAACTGACGTCTGCTTACTTTTTCACCTGTTACTTCCTGATAGAGTTACCATGCATTAATAGCTGCCAAGGCCAACACATTGAAAAAACATGCATAGGCTACCTTCTGCATCCATATTTCACTGTGTACAGTCGAGCCATTTGATCAACGACGTTAACGCCGGCCTTGGTGTTATTGTAGTACGCCACTGATTCTGGTAGCTTTTTAGGATTTTGTTTATTTATAGTAACTGTGTCATGCATTGAACACAAAAGAAGCACATTTTTGTTCTTTTCCCCCCAATAGCATGTCAGAGTTATGTCACCTGACTTATAAAGTACAGATATGTGCAAAGGTGCTGTAGCACATTTTGCTGATTGAGAGATTTCTCTTCTGCATTTCTTTACTGTGCCCAGAATGCTTGTACCTTTACGCTTCAAACTTTTTGCAAGGCATTTGGTTGCGGAAAAATTGTCACATGTAATGCTTCTTCCTGCTAAAACAAAGGGCGGTATACGACGCATTACAACATTTTCTGCAAGAGGAACACCTGTGGGTCGCTGATCATCTTTGGCCAGGTGAGGAAAACCATTCACCAGATACTTCAAATTTGCATCAACTTCAAGCGAAAACTTTTTTCCAAATATGGCTGGTTTATTGCTCATATATTGAATGAAAGGGCATCCAGTCTTGCAAGGAAACAATTGCTCATCCACAGTGATATTTTCACTTGGAATGTAACACTGCAAGGAATTGGCAATAAAAAGATTGCAGACAGGAGTAGCAGCTGCAAAGCGATCTACACTTAGTCTTTGAGAATGTATGTCCTTGTCATAAAATTGGATAAACCACAAAGTTTCAGTGAATTTGTTTCTACTCATTGTGGTCCTGAAAAATGGTGATCCCTAGGTATTCGACCATAACAACTTCAAGGGAATGTTTTTTGCTCTAACACCTCGTAAATTCATAAATGGTAGCACGAATTGCACCACTTGGGCGATAAAAACTTTCTTACTCATCGACAAAGGATTTGTAGAGTTCCACAAGCCAATCAGGAAGGAAAACAACAGATGTGGTCAGATCCGAAGGTTGTTGTTCACACTCCGTACCCGTCAAAATGAGGGATTGCGGTCCTTCTAGTGGGAGTTCTTTGTACCACTTTTTATAAAGGTCCAAAATGTTTAATTATTTGAGGACGTGTTTGTCATAAGTATTTATTAAATGTCGTAAAACATGGGAAGTGTATAAAACATAAGCAAGAAATAAGACTTCTAAAGCAGCGCATCCGTCAAAATGACAGTTGCGGTCCTTCTAGTGTTAATGAAAATGTATGCTCTAAAAGAAAAGCAACAAAATTTGCGCTGGAAGCTCCCCCTTACGACTGCACAAGCAGCGAAACAATCTCAAATGACGTAAGGAAGTAAACAAAGGAATCTCTCACTGGAAGAAGGAACACAGAGAACGGCTTTAACTGCTACAACAACCAGTTTACTGAACTTGGGCCACATCATGAACATATCAGTCATAATTGACTTCAGCCTTTTTATATTTGGCTGTTACTTCTTTTGCAACCTTACTTCTAAAAAATTACAGAAGGAAATCAAACCTTAGAAGTGTAAGAAACAAGCCAATGAGTCAAAATGTTGAACTCTACAATATAAATAAACTGTATACATCTATCCCTGTAAAGATTGATTAAAAGAAAATAATATACAGAATTTATTAACGTAACAGACGGAATTCGGGAATAACTAAAAAAGAAAATTAGATCACTGCTATAGCAAATCAAATGGGACAGATCGTGTAGCTAATATGCACCTCACGAACATAGGATAGTAGAGGTCGTTAATAAAAAATAGTAACCTGCCAAAGTAGTAATTGCATTAAACGAATACTTACAAAAACAAAGGAAACAAAACGTGATTCTATACAAATTCCATTCTATAAAATTCTATATAAAAATGTATGATATAAAAATTCTATATAAAGTCTGACTATTCCAAAATTATAGCTAAAATAGCTATGAATTGCCTTTCACCCTTATTAACTGAAAAGTTCACAATGAAACCCAAGAATTCGATATTCAAAATACAGTTAAATGTATGTACAAACACGTGTGGCACCAGAACAGGAGCAAGATTGAGAGATAAATCAACCTAGTATGTATTATAAACGGAGGAATGCCCACGATAAGGAAAGCGTAACAATGATGACTGAAAATAATACTACAGCAATGCCCATCAAGGAAGGCATGAAAGGCACTCGTAACTTACCTAGGTCCAACAGGCACCAGCAAAGATCACCTCTCTCCTTCTCCGGCTCACACTCAACAGCCCGCACCAACGTTCGTGTCCTACCGTCTCAAGCCAGGCCCGACAGGACAGCCAATCCGCGAGCGTCAGCGTGTCCCGGAAAGGGGAGCGCTCAGAAAGCTAACGAGCCAGGCCGAAGAGGGTAAAGCTAGAACAACGCCAAGGAGCATTCGGCGCAAAATCGTTTAGAAACAAAGATGGGGCGAGGAGAAAGATCTGGATCTAGTAAAAGAGAGGTGAAAAGTAATTATTTGTATTTAGATTTACATAAGAAATAAATATGTGACGGACTGTATCTGCAGGAAGTCAGTTGTTACCCTGGCAGGTCTGTAAAGTACTTTAGCTTGACTTAAACAACAAATGCATAATATAGTTTAACATAAAAGTTATGAAAAAAAGATATTCAACGTGGATTTACATGTCTTCATCAGAATCTGAGTCATCCTCCATGGCTGACTTGGAAAACGTCTCTGCTTCTGGAGAACACCTTCTGGTACATGTAAGAACTATCCTTTGGTCTGTGCTCCAAACCAGCCCAGTTCCAATTCAAACTGCTTCTCTTTGACTTCGTTGTGCACCATATAGATACTGCAACGCATTGCAAATTGACTTTCACTTAAAGTTACCTATTATTTTGTTATTTCTTCTAACGGAAACGATACATATTTTTTCAAATTAAACAAATTTTATATTTTCCTTATCTGTGTCATATTTCAATAAGTCAGTAACCTTCGTGAGAAATTTAATAGGCCGAGTTTCAAACACATTAGATAACATCTGCCAGTTAGGTTTCTTGGCATTTCAAGAGATTCCATATTTAACTTAATGCCGACAACTGGGTTGTGATATTGTTGTGCTGAGTTAGTTGCATTAATATCGTACTCTGGTGGCTTCTCTTGAAGTCGCTTGGCAGTAACTTAAAATTTAAGACACAATCCTTGTTCTGCTAAATAAATATGCTCTCCCAGACGTTGTTTTAAGTTTGGTAAGTTTAACTTCAGAGTCATTTCATTGATTGCCAATCAAAGCTGTGCTTTCCAGACACACTTTTTGGTCTCAAAACACTTCCCAATTTACGAAAAGAGTCCAGCAGAAAAATACGACAAGCGCTAAAACTGAAAAGCTTCAGGAGTTAAATATTAATCTTCACAGATTCAGTAATTTTTATAAGAAAAGTGTTAATTCAATATACAAAGTTTTAGGGGTATGAGTGCGCAGACTTCAACAGAAACTTCCTGGCGTTATTTTGAAATATATGTTGCTGTACCATTTTCCAATAAAGTGTATAGTTGCATTAATAAAATAATTGATCGCGAATATGTAACACCTGCATCATTTACGTTTGCAAATTATAAAATGAGGTGGAGCTACAAAATCTACCAAAGGTAAGCTACCATATGTTGCTAAAATGATATGTTTAACCGCAAAATGATATAAAAGGACTGGATTCCTGCATGAATATGCCAACTAAGTCGCAGGCTTACACTTGGCAACCCCGCAACGCTGGCGTGTGTTTAAATCGTAAAGTCAGGAATGTAAATAGTAAAATTATCTGCGGCGAAACTTGGCACAAGTTGGGTTCTATCAGTGCTGCAGGTGTGTCTAATGCGTTCTGAACTGTGTATGAAAGTCTTTATAAATCAAGAGTGTGCTTCTTACTTATGGCAAAGACGACTGGAACATTCATAAAGTGCACACATAGAAGAAGATTCGCAATAAGAGAATTCCAAACCTAACAGTAAAAAACAAAGGTACCAGCGGAGCATATTTTGAGAACATACTGTAAATAGACATCGTGTTGATAATTATGGAAGCTTAACGGCTCATAGTCAAATGTTTTCAGAAAGTCTGAAGATGATTAGAGAAAATTACGTGAAAGCAGTACAGCACACTTTTGTGCTAGAATGGCATACATTCTCGCTGCCTCCTTGTCAATGTTTTTCATGCTCATTTTTGCCAACCGTAGTTCTCAATCTCAGTTTTAGCAGGCTCTTTGGCTTTTCCAACGGCACAGCCATGAAATCCCTGCAACACAACATTCACGGTTATGTCCGCTTTATGTACATTATCGGGTAAAGTTCTCTCTAAAGTCATTTATGGCAAGTTCAGCTTCTCAATCTCAGTTTTGGCAGCCTGCTTAACCTTCCACTTCGCACAGCCATAATAGCCCTGCAACACAATATTCTGTGTTAACATGCAGCTAATGTTTCCATTGGTAATACTATATTTCTAATATTCACATAGGAAACACCAGATGGATCTATCATGTACATATAGGGTCCATCTTCCTTGTTGTACACCCCTATGATGACTCTACAACCAAACGGTCGCACTGAGCTGTACAGTGTGTACGCATGCATGTACATGGACACACAATCGTAGAGGTACTTCAGGGGGTGGCCAAATACGTATTGGGCCTTGTAATTTGAATCTTCCGAACGAGCTATTTCTACAATCTGTGTGGCGTCTGGGGTCAGACCTGCTACTTCGTGTAATAAAAAATACGTCTCAACAACACCTCTCTTTAAGAGCCATGTAGTGATTTATTGTGGATGAAGTTGGTGATGATGGATTACTCACCTTTGGAGAAGTTCTAGCCCAATTCTTGAAGTTCTCCACGGCTGCCATCGAGTGATTGTCTCTGCACCCAGGGTCGAGGTATCCGAACGGAACAAATTAAAAGGTAAAGCAAAGAGCTCCACGTTGGTGCGACAGTTTGTTACATGTTATGGATGAGGAATTTATCCTCAGGGTAGAGCAATGAGTTGCATCAAAGGGTATGCGTAGATATGTATGGGAGTAAGGATGCTCTGATCACACTGTAATGCAACTTTCAATCTGGTTTAATGACTGCTTCATTTTATCATCACATCAAACTCGAAGTTGCTGACCAAGGGTTACCAATATATCACCATTCAGAGCTACCGTACGTCAAATGCATATTACGCGAAAAGACTTAATTCGTTATTCACGCATGAACCGAAAAATATCTTCTGTCACCGCTTCTGGTCGTCTGCGTTCGCCCAAAACAGAAGCAGTTGACCATCTTAATGGCCTGCCAGCCACGGTTTGCTTATCTCTGCGGCACTGCAGCTGCGTGTGTGATTGTCCATTGTGATTATTAGTCTCGGTCATGCCATTATTAAGGGTCCGAACAATGCCTTTTAAAACGGAGTTAAGTGTTACCCATTTAGAATTCCTGCTAAGAAAACCCTTTTTCTCGCGTGTCTTTTGTGAAACGACTCAACCCCCTGCCTGCACGTGTTGTAACAAAGATACCCTATTCCTTTGAAATCCATTATCTTACTTTACTCATTATATCCCTTATTTCGGTATCAAGAATTAAGGGTTTTGGTACCAATTTGACAATAATTCCAAAATTTGTTCCAAAATATGTTGTATTTATTCTTGATGAATACGTATTTTCTGGTTACTTACAGAATGTTTTATATTTTAGGATGTTTAATTTCGTAAATTGTCGAGTGATAAAACAACTAGTGGCTTCTTTAATGCAAGCGTCGTCAATAAATCTTTTGTGCACTTCGCTTCTGTATTCGCTCAAAACTTTGCCTTTAATAAGCTTACATTGAGCTATAACCCTATACCACTGTAGCACGGTAAAAATATCTGTAACGGACAAACTGGTGAATCGTAATAGTGTGCTTACGTAATTCTGTGTAACTGGCAGGTGTTCAACTGTAAGTCGGTGGAAATAAAGAACATTTTGAGTTTGTGCAATTGGACTTTAGATTTCGCGAACCCACACAGTCACTCCGGTGTCAGGAAGCGGGATAACAACATCAACGAACATTACAGCTAAGGACGCGGCATTGGAAAAGATTTTGGAGAAGATGATGGAAATGAAGGCCGAACTGACCTCGGAAATGAAAGCGGCAAATAATAGCCTGGCCGCGGGACTGACAGAAATGAAGACGGCCAACGACAACATCACCGAGAAGATGGATGAAATGAAGGCCGAATTAACAGCGACGACGGAAACGGCAAACAACAGCCTAGCCACGAAAATGACCGCAAAGATGGCCGAACTAACCACGGAAGTAAAGGTGGCGAAAGACGATCTCGCCGCCAAATTTGAAGAACAGTTGGCTGGCGTGAGGGATGACGTGACGGAGCTGGGCAAGCGGATGGGCCAAGTGGACGAGCCCGTTCAATGGCCTAGAGGAAAAGGACGACAGTAACGTCAAGTCCCTGAACGCCATGGCGGAAGACGTCGAATACCTTGCTAACCGTATTAACAACCTCTAAGGAAAGGCCAACAGCAGCGTCAAGTCCCTGAACGCCATGGTGGAGGACGTCGTCGGTAGGAGGTTGAAGGATTTGAAGGCCGACCTGCCGGGACGCGACACAACATCGGCGCGCGTCAAACCTCCGAAATATGATGGCGCGTCAACGTTTGAGGTCTTCCGACGCCAATTCGACGCAGTGGCCAAGCACAGCAAATGGTCAACAGAGGAGGAGGCTACACAGTTAATAGCCAGCCTCCAGGGACGGGCCGCGGAAGTCCTAAACGTAGTGCAGACAACGGCGGTGCCCAAGGATATCTGGGAGGCCCTTGAGAATCGTTTCGGAAACCACCGCTAAGCCACAGCGTACCGCAGCCAGCTAAAGGCAAGGTCACAGTAGCCAGGGAGACGCTGCAGGAGTTCGCCCTGGCAGTTGAACAACTGGCTAGCAAGGATTTAGTCGACCTCCCACCAGAGTTCGTATCCCGGGAAGCTGCCTATACATTCGTTGACGGGGTACGGGACACGGAAATTCGTCAGCGCCTAATGCTCTGCGATTATAAAGCAATCCACGAAGCGCTAACGGCAGCATTAAGGATGGAGGCGGCCAAGGTAACAGCTATCCCGACGTCGAGAGTGAGGAGTGTCCGCTACACCGGCGAAAGAAGACCAGCCGAGGGACGCCGGCGAACACCTAGTGGTCTGTATTGGTGGTGTGGACAGCCCGGACACCTGCAGAGAGACTGCCCACACCAGGAAGAGCACGTCGAGGAGGGGCACGTCGGCGCCATCACCACCATCCCCTCGAGTGACACTGCGTGACGGCAGCCGGTGGGTGGATGACAGCCTCATCGCCGAGACGCGTGCTGGTGGACACTGGAGCAGCCGTGTACATTATCAGACCTGACGTGGCGAAGGGTTTGCCAACAAGCAAGCCGAGCCGACCATACCAGTTTTCACGGCATCGGGCGACACCTTGCCTCTGGAGAAATAGGTCCTGTTGAAGTTGAACTTGGGACGGAGTGTTGTACGTCTTTGGGTGTTCGTCGCGAAGGTGGCCTAGGAGGAGATTCTGGGACTGGATGCTCTCAGGAGCCACGAGGCGACGGTCGACGTCGGCAGGAATGTCCTGTGGCTCAACGGAGAAGAGGTTATACTCAGTCAACCCGAAGAGCACCTTGGAATCTGCAGGGTCATCTTGAACGAAGACGTGGCTGTTCCCGCGAGGTGCGAGGTGGTGGTGACGGCGCGACTGGAAGGCCAGCGGACAAAGAACATGATGCTGGACCAAAAGACGCCTGTGCACGGACTCTGTGTAGCCAGGGCATTGTTGCCGTGCCGAGAGGAGGTGCCAATGATACTGCTAAATCCAACGGACACCGATCACGATGTCCAGGCCGGTACGGATTTGGGAAGGTGCGACCCCGTAGCGAGCGTAACAGCAATCGACAAGACACAGGAGCCGGTGCCAACGCAACACCTGGGGCCCCGGCTAGAAGGCTTACTGGAGAGGGTGGCCGACCACCTGACCGCAGAACAACTGGAGAAAGTTCGACAACTACTGAGGCAATACCAGCGCGTCTTTAGCCAAGGCGATAGTGGCTACGGCCGCACGGACAAAGTGCTTCACCGCATCGACACTGGGGTCGCCCGGCCTATTCGGCAACCACCTAGACGCGTTCCACTGGCGAAGCAAGGCGTGGTACGAGACATGCTGGAGGACATGAGATCCAGGGTAGTGATTGAAGAGTCGGACAGCCCTTGGTGTTCCCCTGTAGTCTTGGTGACGAAGAAGAACGGCGAGCTGCGCTTGTGCGAAGACTACAGAAAGTTAAACGCCGTCACCCTGAAGGACTGTTTTCCCTTACCCCGGATTGACGACACCCTGGACACGCTAGCTGGTGCACAGTGGTTCTCGACCATGGACCTGAAGTCGGGCTACTGGCAGGTAGATCCAGATCCGAGAGACAAGGAGAAGACCGCGTTCTCGACAGGCCAAGGGCTCTGGCTGTTCACAGCTATACCTTTGGCCTCTGCAACGCACCAGTTATCTTCCAACGCCTAATGGAGTCAGTGATGAGAATACTGACTTCCGACGCCTGCCTGCTATACCTAGGCGACATCATCATCGTCGGTATGACTTTTGAAGACCATCTCGAGAGTCTGAGTAAGGTGCTACAGAGACTGCAGGCGACCAACTTCAAGCTGAACGCGAAGAACTGCCAGCTCTTCCGCAGGGAAGTGAACTACTTGGGCCACATAGTCTCAGCAACCAGAGAGTCCACAGACCCGGAGAAGACACAGGCTGTGAGAGATTGGCCTCGCCCAAAGGATAAGAAAGAATTGCGCAATTTCCTGGGGCTGTGCAATCATTTCCACCGCTTCATAAAGGGGTTCTCCAAGATCGCCAAGCCCCTCACCCGTCTGACAGAGGAACACCGTCCTTATGTGTGGATGGAGGACGCCGAAAACGCTTTCCAGCACCTAAAGGAGACCCTGTGCAGTGCTCAAATTTTGGGTTTCCCACAACCGGGTGGCACCTTCATTGTGGACACCGACGCCAGCGACCTTTGCATTGGAGGTGTCCTATCGTAGATCCAGGACGGCCATGAGCGGGTGATAGCCTACTACAGCAAGACGCTATCTAAGGCAGAGAAGAACTACTACGTCATCCGACGAGAGTTAGTGGCGGTAGTAAAGACATTGGAGCACTTCCACAAGTACCTGTATGGTCAGCCATTCGACCTGAGGACTGACCATTCCGCCCTAACCTGGCTATTGAGCTTTAGGAATCTGAAAGGCCAGAGAGCACGTTGGGTCCGGAGGCTGCAGGAGTACGACTTCACCTCGGAACATCTTAGAGGGAAGAGCCACGGTAACGCTGAAGCCATGTCCCGAAGACCCTGTCCAGAAGAGTGCGGCCAATGCACAAGAGTGAAAGAGAAGTAGCGTGCCGCAGCAGTCCGAGTAGTCACGGCAGTGCCTGCGGATGGCTGGGATAGCGCAGGCCTGAGGAGGGAGCAGCTGGCGGACGCAGACTGGAGGCCACTCTTGAGGGAAGTGAAGGCAGGGACGAGACCAACGTGGGCGGACATCGCACCTGTCAGCGCCACCTGCAAGTCGTCCTGGCCCACTGAGACTCATTGAAGATCAGAGAGGGCGTGCTGTTCCGCGTATGGGAGTCACCCGATGGGAAGACGCAGATAGAACAGT
This sequence comes from Mantis religiosa, assembly GCA_030765055.1. Taxonomy (NCBI): domain Eukaryota; kingdom Metazoa; phylum Arthropoda; class Insecta; order Mantodea; family Mantidae; genus Mantis; species Mantis religiosa. The sequence goes on from CM060959.1 coordinate 120,570,833, forward strand.
TGGTACTTCCCCGGAGTAAGGTCCCGGAAGTCTTGGAGGGAGTGCACGACGGTACTTCAGGAGGACACCTGGGAGCGAACCGAACGATTGACAAATTACGGCGGCGCTACTACTGGCTGAGGCTCCGAGCAGTCGCTGAGAGATGGTGTCGTCACTATCACGTGTGCGCGGCGAGTCGCGGCCCACAGACTAGGAACCGGGGTTGCATGCAGCAGTACAACGTCGGAGCGCCATTCGAACGGATCGCCGTTCCCAGTTTCAGACCGAGGCAACAAGTACCTGATAGTGGTCGTGGACTACTTCACCAAGTGGCCGGAGGTGTATGCCATCCCAAACCAAGAGGCAAAGGCAATCACAGACTGCGTCTGGAGCAAGTGATCTGTCAATTTGGGGTGCCGTTAGAGCTATACAGTGACCAGGGCACCAATTTTAGTCCAACCTGTTGAAGGAGGCACTACAAAGGCTTGGGGTGAACAAGACCCGCACGACGCCTCTACATCCCCAGTCGGATGGCATGGTCGAAATATATGTCAAGACCTTAGAGGAACACCTGCGGAAGGTCGTGTCCAGCCATCAGTGAGACTGGGACGTCAAGGTGCCTCTGTTCTTGCTGGCCTACCGCTTGTCTACACACGACACAACTGGGGTGATGCCAGCCAGCTTAATGTTCGGCCGAGAGTTACGCCTCCCTTGTGACCTTGCTTTTGGAAGCCCTCCGGAAACGAAACAGCCAGCGACCGAGTATGTGGAGAACTTGGTGGACCATCTCCACGAGATGCACGAGAGGGCTCGCCAGAACTTCCAGAAGGCGAGCGACCGCAATGAAGAGCAGGTATGACAGGCAAGTCAACATCCAAGAATTTCAGCAAGGTGACCTGGTCTGGTTTTACCACCCTACCCGGACTAAGGGACGCTGCCCGAATCTCCAGCAGCCATGGCAAGGACCGTAGCGGGTGGTGAAGAGGATTGACGACGTGGTCTACCGCATCCAGAAGTTTCCCCGAGGGAAGATGTTGGTGGTACACCTGGATCGCCTGGCACGCTACGATGGTGCTGTTCGGGACGACCAGCTTTAAGGAGGGAGCAGTGTCACCTGAACGTCGGAGCTCCCTGTGGGGCTGGACGCAGGGGGGTTCGTCCGCGGGGCGTTCTGGCCGCGCCTACTCATTTGCCTCCTGTCACTAACTGAGGGGATGATTAGGAGAGTGATCGCGGGCCACTGCGCCGTCTCTTTCCCCTCCCCCTGGGTTCTCGTAAATGCGGGGTGTTTCGTCTGATCCGGAACCTTCTAGATTGGCCAGTTGTTCCTATATAAGCAGCGCGTCGGGCTGGAGGCAGTCAGTGCTTGACGAGCAGCTGTAGGAGCGCCGTGCTAGTGTACGGACGAGAAGACTGTGTACGTGCATCGGAAGAGTGTACTAACTTTGAGCGTGTAGTGGAACTGTAACGGACGAACTGGTGAATCGTAATTGTGTGCATTACGTAATTCTGTGTAATTGGCAAGTGTTGAACTTTAAGTCTGTGGAAATTAAGAAAATTTTGAGTTTGTGCAATTGGACTTTTAATTTCGCGAACATACAAAGTCACAATACTAAAAATATTGTGTTTTGATGAACTAGTTAGATATATTTTACAAAATATAGCAACTGACTCACAATGTTCTCATGGTAGATATAGTTGGTAGAGGTGAGATAGCTGTATTAATGGAAGATACTGTAACCTTGTTTTGTATTTATTTTAAATGTCTGTTGAGAGTTATAATTTTGACACTCTCTCAGTCATGACAGTCTGTTTCTTATAAGTATTTGTTGTTTGTATTGTATAAACTATGCTGCTTTTTATTTAAATAATGTGACTTTGTGGGTCCGTAGAATTAAAAGTCGGAGTTGCTGATATTACAAATGTTCTTTATTTCCGTAGAGATACACTGTTCAATTCTCACGTAACAACATTACGTCACATACACCACAATCTACCAAGGTCGATGACAATAACAAACAGCGTTCTGACTACATCAGTTTACAACATCAGCTCAGCTGTTTACTGTTTACGACTCTCGCGACTGATTCTTTGCAAGTCGTCGCCTTCTTAAATACCTCATTGGTAAATTCTAGATATTTCCGGAACAATAAAGAAACCATATAATTTCTATCAACCATGGCGTCACCAGAAATTTCCATTTATCTCAGTTTGTTTCGGCAGACCTTTATCTCGCGCTATCTTTAACTGCTTATGCAAGCTCTTTATTTCCGTGAAACACTATCCATCTGTTATCTATTTGCGCCAAAACATTTATTCCCGTTGCCACAACAATATGTAACTGTAGTTTAGAAACATTGCTGTAATTCTTGTTCTATACAAAACTGTAGAGTGCGTGGAAGTTGTCCCTCAGAGCTGTTTAAAGTTATGTACTTCATTTAGACTGAAGGCGTTTTATAAGGTGCTAAATAAGTCATTACTGCTAGGAAAGTAAGTTTTCAATGAAAAGAAAAGTAAATTCCGCACTAAGCCGGATAAATTATGTAGCTGTTTGCTCTGAATAGGAGAATTTGTATGTCAATCGTTCATTTTGTTTTGTGGAAGTATATAACGTTGTATACGGTTTGTTAAACAGTGCTTGATAAGCTTTAGTGAACAGTGGACTCAATGCTAGCAGTTCTATATCATTTATGTGGATTTGTGCCTTGATGTTTCTAAAAAAAAATATTTTTTTTTTATTTGGGTTTAAAAATTTTCTTTTAAAGGTTTTGTAATTTAAAGTTTTACCTGTTGTTTAGAAATGCTATTATATTAGTGTAGAGTGTAAGAATGTTTAACACATGAATTTCTTACACAGTGATAACTGTTTGATATTAAAGTGTGTATATATATATTGGTTGGAGCAACACCTTTATCTACATAATCGACTATTATTAACCATATTTGTATTTTCTGCGTCAGTATCCTTGCTTATGCATAAGAGTTGCTTATAAGCATTTCTCACCCAATACGTTCGCCATTTTAATACCAGTGCATGGAGGTTTTCTCAAGATTGTCCTGAAACAACGTCCAGCGTATGGACAATAGAATAACCGAAGATGAATGATATAGCAATCGGCAATGTTAAGTGGTATAATATTGCATCCCACTCGAAAGCTTGATATGAATGTTTCGCCACAAATACATGTTCTGTAATCCGCTGAAACCTAAGATGAAAAAGAAGCATTTTTACAGAAAGGTACGTTTGTGTGCCAGGCAAAAGTTGAAGTATCTTTGAGTAATACCTGCATTGATTATGCTTTATCCAAATGAAATTATGAAAATTAAGAATGAAATGAGTGAGTGTCGTGTCGTGTCGTGTGCATGCAGAGTAACTCCAAATATGTGGGGAAATAATTCATAAGTAAATTTATATTTTTACTACACTGAAGGAGAGATGTGCTAGTTATCCTACAATTCTATAAAATCTTGGGCCTCACTTACATTTATGGGTGAAGAAGCAGGTGTTCCAAAATACGTTTATCGTTACAAAAGGATAATAGTTCAGACAAAACTTAATTTCCGAGAAACCTACCATATGACAGAAGATCATTAAATCATTAAATGCATTTAGTAAAATTGCACTTATATATTCACTTTAGATGACTTCGTCTCCCATATGGAATTATGTGTTCAGTCAGTATTGTTTCAGTATACATTACAATTTCGTTTATTTCCATATAATACAAAGAAATTAAATCATAGCATTATTTAAAGGACACAAATATAATTTGTTACTATTCTCTATGAAAAATTGTAATTCATGTCTTTAGGGTTTGAATATTACTTGTGGTGCCATCTCTGGAGAGCAGGACGAGTCTGGCATAGAGGATCTATTCCGCTGGCAAATTAATTTTTATGAAGTCTCTCAGTGTTTAATTAGTATAACAAAATAGTCATCCCGTATATAATATAACAGTCAATTAATTACTACACTCACATGTTTTCCCATCCTATTCCTCTATCTACTCAGTTTTCTTCAGACTACCGTCCTGTATCAGTGATTAGAGAGACAACTCTACATACACAAATGTATTTGTAACTTAGATTTTTCATTTTGTGTAAAATAGACGTTTTGGTTTATTTTATTGTAATTTTGCCCATTGCCTAATTTGCCCATCATAAATTATTTGCTGCCTTTCAAATGCACTGCAGTTCCCATTAAATACCATAATGGAGCTTAGCATTTTAAGGAATTCTTCATGAGTAAATATGTTATTGTTTTAGCATTTATACAACAGTTATTTAGAATAAAGGCTAGTCCCAGAAAATTCAAGTTAAACCTTTTG